>ULGU01000014.1:8957-157282 GCA_900519015.1 Yarrowia osloensis
GGCCAGAGCGGAGGGATCCAGCTTCGCGCCGTGAGTTCGAAAAATTGAGCACTACGAGCACACCCCACGCATGGAATGCCCCGCAAACCCAGGTCGCCAACACGGATAAAGCCAATGCGGGCCCCCTGGGGGCTGGTGAAGATGAAGAAGGAAGATTGGTGTGGGCTGGGGGGCTTATATAATCTCTTCATTGAAGGCCACCTTATATCGAATAAGAGTCTAGTTTGTTATGATCCTTAAATGTTTCTTTTGATCTTTAATTTTCAATCACATTGAAGTCAAGACGTAAGAATAGAGCGCAATCATGTCAACAGAGCATTCATATATGTGCCGTTGATAGCACAGTCTGTTGCGTACATCTTGATCTTTGCATTGATCTGCCTCGCGATAAGGTTGTTAGAAGTGCATTATCTGAACTCAAAGCAAGTGCGACAATGTGTGTGTGATGTGCTTTAAACAGTCTGTGTACACTCGAAGGCTGGAGTTGGGTGGCAAAATTAGAGTGCGGGGTAGGGACACAGGGACATAAACAGTAGCCCCCCGGTCTGGACAAGACAAAGGCATCCACAGTGCAGGGTACTGAATAACAGGGTATTCATCAGTTGCGCGATGTAAGCAACAGAAGGATTTCTCTCTTGAGTGCTGCTAGCTGCTGCTTCGGTTCTTGTTCTGATTGTCCTCTAGATGCCACCAATACGTTTCCAGCCACACAATTATTGCTTGAAAGATGCAGGGATCAGGAACGCGCTGCACCTCTGAGACCCCTGTCTCTTGAATGCACCTCATTATCGCAGTTGCTGTCTTAAATCGACATGTTCTGTTCACTCTGAGTCTACTTTCTGGGTCTGGTCGTTTAGTAAGCTGAAAGCCTGAGCCAACGCCAATTGAACTTGATCGACTGTGAACAGCAAGTGCGTTTCTGACCTGCCGCAGCAAAATGGAGTTACCAGGAAATTGCTGGGGGCTACTGCCGGTGATTCAGTCAAATCTTGCAGCTTTAGAAAAGGAAGATGAGCCATATGAGAGGCCGGTTGATTCAGAAGAGGTGCTCAGAGTTGGGTCTGAAGCGCCTGAAACGGAGAAGTCCGTTCCGGGGGCTCTCAGGGAGCCCTGATGCCGGTGAAAGACCCCCGAACAGCACTTTCCAGAGCACCATGTGAAGGGCACGCAGAAAGACACCCATCACCTAAGGTCATAACCGGGATTCAGTTATAGACCACCCTGAGTTGCCTCTCGTAGCTTCAGGAAATCGCTAGATCGCCTCATATTCGAGACTCTATCGATCCTGACATTAGCCACACTGGGGCCACGACGACCACTCCGACAACTCGCAGTTTTAGCGCGCCACTCTGGTAGAGCTGTGGCACCACACACGCAGTGTCGATATTATCTGCTTGACTGCTCCCACTCTTACACACAGTCGTGATCAACTATTGCGCAACACTCATCACAACCGACACAGATCTAGCCGAGCTTCGACATCGCACGAGCTTGGCGAAGAGCACACAACACTATTCGGCCTACGATCAATGCACTCTTCCCGGCCCGACTCGAAAACATGGTGGCTGTTTACACGAGAACCACACTTTGTGACCAACAGTCGGAAAAATCGTTGTTAGAGCTAAATGGATAAGGTAGTAAGGGGGCGAGTCTGGAACGCCAGATCATCGCCGTTGCTTGCTTTCAGGCAGACGAGCAAACGACACTCACGGAGCCCTGCTGAGAGACAACGTATGACGGTACTGGCACTACAATGACGTAAGAGGAGTTCTTAGGGCTGGCATAGCAGCTTGCCACGCCAGAATCTCTGCTTGTACAATCCGAGAGCCATTGGGGGAAATTCGATCCTAGCTAAACCTGTAATCAGCAGGTGAGGTGGGGGTGCCCTGAGGAGCCTTTAACGTCAACTTTCCGCGCAGAAAATTAGATGACACAAATGTCCAAAGTTCGGAGCTTCTCATGATACTCTCGATTTTGATCTGACACGACGTTAGTGGTCAGAGTATCGTGCTTAAGCTTTATGATTATTGGAGATGCATATATTCGTGTGAGCTCCAGAAACTCAACTCCGAACCGGAAGAACCCTTGCCTCGTGTCCCGATTGGTGTGTAGTCAGCGGAGTTAAGGGAGCGTGAGGCACTGGGAGAGCATACAGGGGGCGTGGAGAAGTTGAAGGAGCTACAAGTAGAAGATGAGGGTCCGGCCGAACTGCCTCGGGAACCGCTTGGATTGCTGGGGGACCTTCCAGAGCCAGCAATACCGTTGTCAGACTCTTTGTCATCGTCCGGGTTACGTGAGCTGATTCTCGAAGCCCCACGCGTCACGTCGTTACTGAGCGTGTATAGTATAGTATTTGGGGCTCAGGATCGACAGGGTTGGCAGATGAGTGTTTTTGTGATTGAGCTCGATGTGGTGGATGTGTTGACGTCAAAATGGTGCTGATTTTTGGTGTTGAAGCTTCGCATCTTCGCTTGATATTGGAGGAGCTTTATGGGGTGCAATGAATTGACCATGCAGATGTGTTGGGCTGGATGAGTATCAACTGAGCAAACTAGCACTACCTGAGCTTGTGAAGACACCGATTCACACACAAACGCGTGAATTACACGTGGACATCGTCAGCGTGCTAGGTTGAATGATACTCATAGGTCGCGACGCCATTTCCCCTCCACCCCGTAAACTCCGAAATTCCGAAACCTAAATAACGCGACGACTACACGACGTGTTTCCGCTGGTCGCGAGTTCGAAACCCGCACAGACAAAATTAATACCAAACGCTGACGAGGTGAAGTACACTACTCCTTACCTGCGGTGTGGGGTCGCTCCTCGATGAACTCATCACTAAGAATCCTGTAGCAAAATTCTTGAACTTCAGCTCTACCCCGGTATGCCAAAGGTCTAGCCAGGGTTGCCGCATTGTGCGGCACACAAATTTTCTCAAAACACAGACCTCGGGAGATCCGGCATCTTCGGACTCCCACCCGGCCCGGCCGACCCGTTCTGGAGCTGCATCATGAAATAAGTTGGGGTCACGCGTCAAACTTCGGCTTAATGATCTCGCTTTGGCGGCCTGATCACATATCGTAGTTCGTAGTGTATCGTAGCTACCCGCCAGTATTGTTAGAATGATATGACTGTCGCCGACGCTACAGGGTCGTTGAGTAAGGTGATACCGTTATTTGTGCCTTTGGCGCAAAGTGGGTCGCTCGCCTGGCCACAGACGCGCTGCTTTTTTGCAGAGAGGCACTACCTCTCGGGAGAACAAGTTGTAAGCCAGTTATAAGAGGCACGTTGTTCAGCCGCTCCCTTCCATATCCATATCCACTCGGTGCCGCTGGTGTGCTGTTGTTGTCTATAATAATCTAGACAATGAGAGACTGGGAACCCCCACGATTACGTTGGGCACCCAAAATCGATTGAATAGATCTCCACCCCACCCGCCTGAACTCTATTTCGGCTGCAGCGTTGTGAGGTGCAGGCAGGTGCATGAAGACTTCCTTCTGCACACAAACTCCATCGTGGAAAGAAACAATGGCTCTGTTTATCAGTCTGCTGGCAGTCATTGTCAGCGTGATCATTGGCGGCACTATTTATCCGGACAGCTCTTTCTCAGAGCTGTCTAACAGGGTGAGTTAGAACGACGGGCATGTTTAACACCGGGCTGCCGAGTATCGTACAACGCAGCCTCATGCAAGGTATCAGACGCGATCCCGGAGGCGTGTGAGGACAGCATTGTGGAGGACTCGACTGGTCTGGTCTACATTGACGGCGGGGAGACGGAAAACAGAACAAAATGGTTCCTGGGCTGCAACTGGTAGGACCAGGAGGGTATGACCACCAACAGCTTTTACGTTTATGATCCAGAGACCCGTGACTTCAAAAAGAGTAAACTGGACTACCACGGTGAGTTCGTGTCTCATGGCCTGTCTCTGCTGAAGGATCTCAACGATCCCGACACTCAAAACATCTTCTCAATCAACAACAAGAGCACTGGCAACGTCATTTCGATCTTCTCGTTCCAGGCCGCCCCCAACGACGTGTCTCATGTTGGCGACATCAACGACTCGCGCATGTACACACCAAACCCCGTCACCGCCTACGTCGTGGACGACGACTCGTTCGCCATCATGTTCACCAACGACCATCTTTTTCGAAAGGGCCTCATGCGACATGTTGAAGATAGCTACGGACCGTTCATGTGGGGACATGTCGGCAACTGCAACTTCAAGATCGAGGATGGAGGCATCAAGGGCCTGTCATGCAGCCGAGTGGCCGTGGAGAGCTAGTATCCTAACGGAATCACTCACATCCCCGGCACAAGGAAGTTTTTGGTGGCCGATACTCGGTTGGGCACTCTATCCTCCTTCAAATGGGTTGTGGACACAAAGAGCATGAACCTGGAGCACTCAACGCAATTTGGGGCTGCTCTGGACAATTTGCACGTTATTCATGGAACAAAGGATGTCATTGTGGCTGGTTTCCCCGACGACAAGCAAGTGTTCCACAAATTCAAAAACATGCACGACACGTCGCTCCAGGTGGAGTCGCTGGCTTTTAGAGCTAACAGTCGTGACAACTACACAGTCCCCCACGTCCTGCAGAAGACTGACGGACTTCACGGTCTCCAGGTGGTTACGAGCTACAATTATCTGCCCAAGCACGACCGGCTCATAAGCAACAGTATCTGTTCGGAAGGAATTCTGATTTGCGACATCATGTACGGAGTCATCATGTAACTGTTTAATTAATCTCAACGCTCACAGAGCCACTCTGAAATCCAAGCGCTTACTGCCAGAGTCTTCGTTGGTGTCCCGGTTGTGCTGCTGCTCCTCCTTTGTCATGGCGTTCCACTTTTCGCTTCGGCGTTTATTGATGAGGAAATACAACAAGTTGGTGCCTGCGAGGGTCGCAATTAGATCAGAGTACAAGATGATCAACTGTTGATTGCCTCGGTAGTACATACTTTAGTTTGTCGTCAGCTCGATAGATGTTGGCACCCGCAACGGCTCCGACCTGCACAAACATGTTGTAGAGCGACTGGCCCATGGTTCTTTGAGAAACTGTGCTGGAGTTTCTGGAGGTCCAAGAGACGAGGATGGCGTGGTTTTGAGGCTGGCAAAGAAGCAAAAGAATGAATGCCCACATGCCCCACTTATCTACCAAGGCTCCCTTCCAGAACCGTAGCACCATAAGTCCAGGAAGCATGCAGAGGAGATGAACCATGCAGTGGAAAGCCCGCTCGTTGAAGAACTCGGAAGACAGAGTAATGGAAATCATCATGATGATATGAATAACATTGGCAGGGATGGTGAGAAGGTTGGTGTTGAAGGTGGAGAAGCCCAGACCTCGTAGATTAAGCGTCGTGTAGAAGCCGATAGCGTTGGTGGCGATTTCACTGAACATGCCTGCAGTGTAGATGGGCCAGAGACGGGGGTCGGCGAAAGCATCCCAGGTTTTCTTGGGAGACAGACCCTCTCGGTTGTGCAGATCTTTCTTGTGAGGATCGTCTCGAAGAACCCCGCCACCTCCCGTTACAACACACAAACGCTCTTCGCTATCAAATGGTGGCCAACGCAATTAGAACAAGCAACGGTTACGCCCACATACCTCCACTGGTACTCTGGATGTGACGACATAGAACCATTCGCCGTTTCTAGCGAATTATCGAAATGAGGGAAAGATCGACGAGCACCTTTACCACGAGCTCTACAGGGTGGGATGGGTAACATCTACAAGAACTAACGAGCTATTATCAAGGATATCTCGGCTGCCGAAGCTATATGGGATCGTCGGAACACTATGGACAGCATATCTGAGAACTCTCGGCTGTGATACACCACGTAATCTGGACTAACACTTATAGCCGTGACTTGGCTTAACACAAGAGGGTGCATCTCATTGGACACACATTTTTATAACCTGCTCTTATTACAGAGTAATGCATTTTATGACACGTAACATCCACCCCAATGGCATTTTCATGTCTCGTTTGGGGAGGGGTTATGACGGACACTCATTTGGCAAGCCAAAACAAATAAATGATCACAGCCATCAGATAGGGAAGATTCTCAGGATTAATTTGATACCAAAATGGCCTTTTCTGAACAGGCAATTGGCTCGCTGATTTTAATTTTTTGACAGCTGTCAGTTCGATCTTGAGCCCGAGTCTAAATCTCAGTTTGAGTCATGAGTCTTCATAACTGACGTGCCAGCACTAAGCACAAGACACGCCATTAATGCAATTTTATTGCACTCTGCTAAGCCAAAAATGGTAAGGGCTCAACTGGCTGCTATTTCCGAGATCTAAGAAAAGCCTCTAAGTGGTTCCAGCTATCATTTTCCAATTGAGGCCAATACAATAGGAGATTGCCTTTTGTAATAGCACCGTAAGATTGGTGGGCTCAATGCGAGCAGAATGATATTATGAAACAACATTTTTGGGTCTCCTTCCATCAAAATACCACATAGACTGTTCATTGCCAGACTTCTAGCTAGTGTTCGAAAAGGGAAGGCAGATGTTAGGGCTTTCCCAAATGGGTCTAAGTTCCTGGGCGATGAGGGGGAGATGTGATGAAGTTGACCAAAAGTTGAAAAACAAGAAAACAGCTTTTTCGTCGGACTTTGCTCGGAATTTCCCGCTGATTACGAACATCAGGCTCCCACGTGCAGTTGGAATTTATTCTGGGTGCATATGTGGTGTTGAAATTTTGCACACATGAAGCTTAATCTTTTACCTTCTGTCATCTGTCATAATCAGAAGTTTAGATCTCTCTTTTCGCCATTGATTTCCGAACAACAATCAACTATCAGGAAGTATCCTTGGAGGGCGGAAGCTTTGCAATAAGGCGAATATCGTAATAGAGCACCTCGACACCAATCTGCACGGAGTGTCCTGCAGCTGAGATGTATGCAAAAGCCCCATGACGCCACAAGTGAGGCACACAAGTAATTGAGCTTATGCGTACACAAACTGAAAGCAATATAGCTGACTGTCACGTGTGCTATAAGCACGAAATCAATGGAGTACGCGTATTGGCTATAGAAAATGATACAGACCAAGTTTTAGGTCTTTTGAATGTATTTCCACGGACCTACCTGGCCTTAGGCAGGATCATGGACGATAGGGGTTAACCGCTCGTAGCTATCTCGCCAGTCACGTGTGCTAGAGGCACGATAGTAGTACCATTGTACGTATTAGCTATCGGCAATGATTCGGACCAAAATTCAGAGCTTTTGGATATACTCCTGTGGAGTTATCGCGTTTGGCAGTTTTTCATAGCGACCACACATGCATAGAAGAACTGAAAGCAGTAAAACGAACTGGTCACGTGTGCTAGCGACATGCAATTAAGGGAGTGCGCGTATTGGCTAGAGACAATGATACAGACCAAGTCTTAGGTCTTTTGAATGTATTTCCACGGACCTACCTGGCCTTAGGCAGGATCATGGACGATAAGGGTAGGCCGCTCGAAGTTAACTCGTCAGTCACGTGTGCTAGAGACAGGAGAATAATACTAGTGTACGTATTAGCTAGCGGCAATGATTCGGACCAAGTTTCAGGGCTTTTGGATGTACTCCTGTGGAGTTATCGCGTTTGGCAGTTTTTCATAGCGACTACACATGCATAGAAGAACTGAAAGCAGTAAAACGAACTGGTCACGTGTGCTAGCGACATGCAATTAAGTGAGTGCGCGTATTGGCTAGAGACAATGATACAGACCAAGTCTTAGGTCTTTTGAATGTATTTCCACGGACCTACCTGGCCTTAGGCAGGATCATGGACGATAAGGGTAAGCCGCTCGAAGTCAACTCGTCAGTCACGTGTGCTAGAGGCACGATAGTAGTACCATTGTACGTATTAGCTATCTGCAATGATTCCGACCAAATTTCAGAGCTATTGGATGAATTCCCATGGAGTTGTAGCGTTTCGCGAAAAGCAGTGGTAGTTCATTGTGGCACCAACATCAAACCTTAATGGGCCACAGCAGAATATCGTAGAGTTGTCGCAGTCTACCGGTACTGAGTTGTTGCACCGCAAATAGAGTGTGCTGTTCGGGGTCGCATTGGCTGTCGCTAGCTCAAGTCTGAAGCCTTTGTCGTGATCTGCTCTTGGTGTCATAGTCGAATCACGTTGGCTGAGCAGATGACGTTCTCACAGTCCGTCGTGATTGTGAGCACAAAGTTGCGGGGTCTCTGGCAAGTATCCCCAAACACATGTCGACGGAGTTATGGTTATCGCAGCACTGTCTGGATAAACTGCTGAGAGTGATGTGTCTGGCGGCATCTCGGTTGTCTTGCGGTGGGGAAGGCGGATTATGTGCTGATGTCGTTGGCGGTTGCAAAAGGGACTTCGAGCGAGTCGTATCGATTGGGGCCAATGTATGTGACGAGTCGGACGCCTCACCAGTGGTGGTCAACGATTCACAGTGTCAGAGACGCAGAGGTACATAGATGTGTCGTTCTGGCCATCCACGAACATGACATAAACGGCTGTGCATGATTCGGAAAGAGGAGGTGGTCCGTTGCTGGTGTTGCTAGGCTATTCTCACGTTGATGCTACTGTGGCAGCGTTTCATGAGGTTGCGCTGCACTGTAGTGTTGGTGTAAGGCCAGTAACATTGTAGATGCCGGTATGTCGCGGGTGTCACGCGTGTTTGTGGATTAGGGTTTTGTGGCGAGTTGCCCGGGAGATGAATACGGCCGCCAGAACAACGACAGCGAAGTCTGAAAGAGGCAAGAGATTGATGTGAGTATTGAGCAGGTGCAGGCTTGGCACTTCGAGTTTGCTGCCTCATCTTTGCCGTTCCATTGGTTCAATTGTGAGCCGCACAAATACGGCGAGGAGAATATATTAACTGTTAGGTGGTGGGCCCTGTGTGGTGGACGCACCGGTCGGTGTCGATCTTCACCTTACCAGTCGCTACAAGCATCCCGAGAGAGAGCCAGCATCATAGCCACGACAGCAACGAAAGGAAGTGTCATGAGGACACCAATAGAGAGCTTGGGGGCTCCGATAACCTGTTGAGCAAGCGATGGCTGCGTCGTGGAATTGTTGGCCGTATTTGTAAGACAAAAGACAGCAGATAAGCCTTCAGAATAGACCTCAACCCCATTTATAATTGATCATACCTCTAAGTGTGAGTTCAACACAGGCAGAGTACGAGCAAGGGCGAGTTGAGAACTTTACCCGAGCGTAACGCTGTCATTATATCAAAAATCCATCACAGAAATCTAAGAGAACTTGCAAAAGCAGCAGGAGGTAACTACAAACGGTTTGGTACCATGCAATACAATGTTACTACCTGTTATGACATATTTATGTCAACTTCCAATTCTCTCCGACTTCTTTATTTAGAGTTAATCCTCGCTTACCTCCGTACAGGCCACGTCTACGCGTTATCAAGTCATTAGTTGTGTGCTTGTAATAAGTAAGTATGCTATGAAGCTGGATGCTTCTATTCCCACTCGTCGCAAGTCTCCTCCTTCACCAGTAGCTTGTCCGTCTCCTCCATCCAGGTGTCATATGCTTCGGAAGAGAACGAGTAGAGCTCATCCTGCAGCTCAGACAGCTCCTCCTCGGTGTAATCGAACCGGCTCTTATCTATTTTTATTTGAGCAAGAAGAAAGTCGGCAATTTCTTTCAAGCAGTTGAACTGCACGTCCAAATTGTCTGCCTCTCTTCCCTTCTTCCACAAATACATGGCAGTCTCGAAGGACATGGAGCCGAGAGATCTTGAGATTCTTTTGACGCAGATCTCGGCAAGCTCGGAAAGCCCGTACTTGGATGCAAACACAAGCAGGCGACCAGCTCTCTTGGAAGAGAGATGTAGAGTGTTGCCATATAAGTATGACACCAGCACCCCTACGGTAGCTCCGCTGACAGGTAAGGTCAAGAGCCCCTGCTCGAGAATGCTGGGGTCCTCTTCGGTTTTGTCCTGAAACCATCTCCAGAACGGAAGTAGAACTGCCTTGTGCGCAAGGTATCTCTGTCCAGTCTTCCCTTCGAGAATGAAGTCAGGGACTGTTCGTGTTCGTATCAGATGGAGGCCGTGCTTCTGGATTCTTGTTGGTTTGCTGGAAAGGATGATGTTCTCCGATCGCTCCTGCTTAACGACTGTGACCGAATTCCAAGAATCGGACATGTTGATCAGGAACATATACCTCCCAGAAGTGACCACGAAGTTGTCACGGGTGAGAGCCAATGCCTTTTGCTCCATAACCATGCTAGAGTAAAGCTTTTTGCTTCTGTGCAATATCCTCCGTCTCGCATCGTAAAAGTAAAGACGCACATGCCAGTAGCCCGAGTTCAATGTTGTTTCGCTGTCGTACACAAAATGAAACTCGAAATCCCCACCGTCCAAAGTGCACGAGGCTGCAGCGCTTTTGAGTAGCCTGTTGAAGGTCGATTTTCCGCACTGAATTTTTTCTCCGAAGTCGTAGAAGTCGTACATTCTGTGGCGATGAGGAGGAGGAATAGGAGGAACGGTTTGATTGTGTATCTCTAACTAACAGAGAAAGCAAATAAGGTGGTCCTTGATTTACAGTATGGGATTTTTGACTGTAGCTATGAATGCGGTTTAAGCAGACTCGTGTGTGATGAAGGAACCACCATTGGATTGATCGATCGTTCAATAGATGATGAATTTGAGGGTACAGTAGCTGGTACAAGGCCATAACAGTTCAATAAAAATGTCTCATAGCTTCCCCTATGAGACACGAAGCACCAAATTTTACATCGTCTACTACGGCTTGTCTTTGGGGTTTGATGAAGCACAAACACGATAAAATCATGAGGTTTGAGTCAGCCCATCTATTGCTTGTGCTGGCCACATCTAACCGTCTTTTGGGGTGAAAAATAAGCAGGGTGCGGTTTCACCCCCAGTTAGCTGCTTGTACTCCCCTTCGCAAAGCATTTGAATTCTTGGAACTGACAACTTGCAAGAGTCCCACTAATCAAAACGGATATATCCGATGTTCGAAGACGCTCCTTGAAGGTACTCTGGACCTGGCTGAGGTAAGTCAGATCTATGCAGCACCAAGGGATAAGCCAGTGGGATCAGGGCAATTGTACAAGAGAACACCAGACAACAGTTGGGTCTCCTAGAAAGCCTGCAATAGCTACAGTGAGTGCTTTGTTACGATTTGGTTGTGATAAGAGAATTCGCGATGGAGATTCCACGCAACACTACACTTGAATAGTACAAGTTCGAGAATTACCACGACGAAGAGTTGAGCTGCACTTGGTGAGTTTGATCAAGTCCAGAATCAAGCCGAAGTCAACAAGTTGAATACTCAACACCATAAAGGCTACAAAACAATCACACTGTGGGCACACTCAATGGCTCAGTGTCTCGGAAAAAATGTGTCCCTCTGGCAGAGGAAACGAGATAGCCAGTGCTATTGCAGTAGCGTGTATCTAGAACGCTATCTCCCTTCCTCATTCCCATCTGACCTCTTCAAACACCGTTGTGGCATGGCAAAGCTTAGCTGCGCCTCTCATCACGCAAACGGTAGGAGTCAAGTAAAGACATGGATACCAGAACAGCACACAAAAAGCTAGTCCCATTCAATTTTGATTGGCAAACATACTCACGGACAACATTTTCAGGCAGCTAGAATTATTCGTACGTTCCGCAATCAATTTGGTAGCAGAACTCCAGATGTCGTACATACTTGCACACTCCCTTTGGGTTCATTTGTAGAATCAGGGGTCATACTTCCTGTACGATTAAGACACGATAGAAGTGCCAATACTTACTTGTGGCCATAGCACACAGCAACACGTGCGGTATTATGGGCTCCGATTGTTCTGCAGATGAGGGAGCTACAGTGAGAACCGGGGACGGCTGTCTAGCTGTTTCAACCAATCAACCATAGTAGCTACTGTAAAGACTACAGTCATTAGACCCAACCCTGTACCAATCCTTCGAGTGGGGATCATCCAAACCATCCAGGAATGTGGGCGTCGGAATCACCCTGGACTGCGTGTTCCCCGCACAAGAAATAAGCTTTCACCCCCCACCTTGTGTGTGGCACATTGTGGGGGAACCCGTAATGACACCGGAGGGTGTGCAATTTGTAGCCTTTGGAGCTCGATACAGACACTACTGTAACATAAACACTTTGAATTGCCATCAGCCAATTCGGCCCTAAATTGGGTCTCATCAATCTGAGACAGCGGCAATAAAGGTGCATGAATGCATGAGATGCGCACAGATCACCTGACTTTATCTTTATCTAAACGAGTGGGCTGTAGACGCACAAACTCACAATACGGACCCAAGGGATGTCTCACAACGATACCACACTCGAAACCTCACAGAAGATGAAGAGAGACACAGAATATGATACCCACATCCAGAAAGATACCAAATTTGTGACACGGGATCCCCAACCTGACACACCCATCGAGCGAGACACCACCTATACGGCACGAGATACCCACCCTCAGAACCTCCACCCACGAGACATACCCCCACGAGAAATCCACCCACGAGAATTCAATCCACGAGATTTTCTCCCACGAGATGCACAGGCCCACACAAGCTTCACATCCATCCAGCACAACCAAATCAGCATGGAGTCTATCCTGTCAGAGGTCTCAAACGCGTTGGCAGAGTGCGAGAAGTACCAGCAAAAGGCGTCACACCCGTACCTCAACACAGGCAGCATTCGCAGCATTGATACGGACTGCTCCAACGAGACTGAGGATCTGTCTGTGTCTAGTGGTCACAGTTCCGGGTCGTTTTCGGAGGATCCGTTCTACTCGCCCGTGGCAACGTTCAAAAGAACCTTTTCCCTGCTATCGCAGCCCAGCTTGGCGGAAGAGATTGAGCCGTTGGTGATTGTCAAGTCCAAGAAGGACACCATTTAGATCTGGAGTAATAGAATGTGCTAGTCTGGGAGGTGATTGGGCGATGTAGAGGGAGGCCGCGGCACGTCCGTTGCAGCGACTTCAGAAGACAGGAAGCTGGAACTAAGCGACATCAGTAATCGACCGGCGAAAATGCGCCGTTCGTCTCTGGGGTAAGTTCAGATAGCCCACCTGACCTTTGTGTTCCGCAAGGCTCCCGTAACTTGGATAGCAACAACGGACAAGGGTGGCCTGACTAGCCAGATTTAGTGCCGCGTGGCTTCGGGCTAATCGTTGCTAGCCAGGCCTTTTGTTCCCCTCATAAATAGATGCCGGGCCTTTCTGCTGTCTCGGTTTTCTGCTAGGCGACATCGCTACGCACAGCCGATGTCGGCGTATGACGTGATGTCGTGTCATGTAACTGCAACTCCACACATTCCCCAACGCTCAAAATTAATCCACTGATAAGAGCAGGGACTGACAGACTCATAGCTATAGTGTATGCTTATTGTTATGCATAATCTCGGAGGCAAAGCGGAGCGACATCGAGGTGGATGACAGGGTTTTGACGACGGAAATTAAAGCGTCATCGTTTCCAGCCCAGCTTATCTTCAACAAGAAGCAACCTTGACCTTGTCTTTATACCTCGGGACGTGTCTTACTGTACCAAGCCCATGTGACGTAAAACAGTCGAGTTATTATAGTCGGGATTATAGCGCAACACTAGCACGCTATAAGTCCGAGAACGACACCACTAGCGTACCATGAGTCATGTAGCGTTCCCGTGCTACTGGCCAGATAAGACAAAGCTCGTCCGAGCTCCTACATAGTGTGGGGTATGCGCCGTGCGTGACATATAGCGACGGGAAAGGAACGCGCCGTGTGAGGACCTCATGTGTGCAACAAGTGAATATTTTTCACGCCGAGACTAAGACAAGCGTATAAGGCGAGCCAGCCAAGATCATTTGACGTACCAAGATCATCTCCTGGCGACAGTTTGAAAAGGCTGCCAAGATGGGTGTCAATGTCGTGATAAGGGAGAGAGGCCGGATTGCGTTTGTGGAACAACCTAGTTTTTAAGGTTCGAGCCGTGCAAGCCACTTGACAGCATTCCGACAGGCTAGACGTGTTTGCCGAGGCACGGAGTGGGGATTTGAAAGCTGACAGTCTTTGACGATAAGAGCAAATAGTTGACTATTCGTCTTTACTGGTCCCCAACTCCACCTGTTCACCTTATCCACCCACATGCATGTTTCCACGGTACTCCTGAGATGCCGGCCAGCCGTGAAACCCAAACTGCACTCTAACTGTCGGCAGCCCTATCATATGTCTTGTCTGTGAAAATCCAACCAGGAGCTCTTTGATGCATGTGCCAAGACAAAGCTGGGACGCCAAGACTCTGACGACACTAGCTAGTGCCGTTTGATCTACGGATTCAGGCCGGGGGTGATGTGAAGGGTTCGGGGGAGAAAAACAGGCCATGACGAAGCCCTTTTCTCTGAGATCTCGGTGTTTGAACAGAAACCCAATGCAATGTGTATCTCACACTATCACTCTAAAAAAAGGGGAGAGAAAGTGCGTTACACCATCGTCGTTTAAAGCCCAGCACTCCAAGAGCTTATCACCTGGTGTCAGACAAGTGCTGGGTGCTTGGCAAACTCTTGGTGCCGTGTCATGGACCATGGGCTTGTGTGAGTTGTGGCTTTACTAACGAGCTCCACTGGGATTTTGGCGCCGCGTGATCCCACTAATGGGTTGGCAAATGGACCGACGATGATGTGGGTGTGTGTTGGTGTCACGGTAAACCTCGGTGAGGAGAGGTGATCGCTGGCTCTGGGCATCTGTCACAGATTCACCCAGATGTCTACTAATCCTTACCAATAACACCCTTCTATTCCTCGCGATAACCCCGCTTTGATAAGGCTGCACGGCGTTTCTATAGCTGGAGTCTATATGGCTCTATCTCGTATTTCTGCCGGAGAGCAGTCTATATAAGTCCTGGACAGTTCTCCAGGTTTTGACATCAACCAACATACACACAATGAGCAAACACACTGAGGTTTTCTCTTCGGAGAAGGTCTCTTCCATGGACAAAGACGACCTGGTCGACACCCAGATTGCCGAGGTGACAAACTCGCTCCTCGACTTTGTCGCTCTCCAGCTGGAGATTCCTCCTTCCGAGAACGACGGCACCTACCCTCTGGAAGTCCACTTCATGACTGAGAAGCTGGAGGAGACCACCCTTGAGGACGCCATCAAGATTGTCAAGACCAACTTTGCCTACCACGACCACGACAACAACTTCAGAGACGAGTACAGAAACGAGGTGCGAGAGCTTCTTCACGAGTTCGACGGCAAGGACGACCACGAAAAGGCCGATCCTGAAGACGTGCTCATGATGCGATACTGGGGAACCGTCTTCAACTGGTGGAGTCCCTACCCCGAGGTTCGTGCCGTTACTGATCCTTACAACGACGAGGACTGCACCACTGAGACCTGGCGAGTGTGGGTTCTGGGTACCATTTGGGTTGCCATTGCCGCCTTTGTCAACCAGTTCTTCAGTGTGCGTATGCCTGCCATCTCTCTGGGCGCTGGAGTCATCCAGCTGCTGCTGTATCCTTGCGGTAAGGCTCTTCAGTACGCTCTTCCCGACTGGGGCTTCCACTTCCGAGGCAAGAGATTCTCGCTCAACCCCGGCAGATGGAGCCAGAAAGAACAGCTGCTCACTACCATCATGGTTTCTTGTGCTTCTGGAACCCCCTACATCACCTCCAACATCATTGTCCAGTACCTTCCCCAGTTCTACAACCAGGCATGGGCCGCCAGCTTTGGCTACCAGTTCGTCTTCATGCTAGTGACCCAGATGATGGGTTTCGGTCTCGCTGGTATCCTCAAGCGAGTGGCTGTCTACCCCGTCAAGGCCATGTGGCCCTCTCTTCTGCCCACCCTGGCCGTCAACAAGGCTCTGCTTGCTCCTAACCGAAAGGAGAACATTAATGGCTGGCTCATTTCGCGATACGCCTTCTTCATGATTGTCTTTGTCGGCTCCTTTATCTACTTCTGGGTTCCCAACTACCTCATGAACTTCTTGCAGACCTTCAACTGGATGACCTGGATTGCTCCCGAGAACGCCGACCTGGCCATTGTCACTGGCTCCGTTGCAGGACTGGGCTTCAACCCCATCCCCACCTTTGACTGGAACCAGGCCACTGCTTCGCTGGCTCCTATTACGCTACCTCTCTATGTGTCTTCCATTGGCTTTGCTGGCACCCTGTTCTCCGGTCTCGTCATTCTCGCTCTCTACTACTCCAACAACTCGTGGACCGGATACATCCCCATCAACTCCAACCGGCTGTTTGACAACATGGGCAAGAAGTACAACGTGTCCAAGATTCTCACCAACTACCGATTCGATGACAAGAAGTACCACGAATACTCCACTCCCTACTACTCCGCCGGAAACCTCATGCTCTACTCGGCCTATTTTGCCGTCTACCCTCTGTCGTTCGTCTACACTTGCCTGATGGACTGGAGAGCCATGTGGGACGCCCTCAAGGACACAGGAAAGGCCCTCCGATACGTTCATCGATCCTCCTACCACGGACGAGAAGACCCATTCTCTCGATACATGAAGAACTACCCCGAAGTGCCCGACTGGTGGTTCTATGTGGTCATGGTCATCATGTTTGCTCTGTCCATTGTTCTCGTCAAGGCCTGGCCTGTGGACACCCCCGTGTGGACTCTGGTGTTTGTTCTTGGTCTGGTGTTTGTCTTCATCATTCCCTTCACCGTCTTTGCTGCCTACACCGCCTCGTCTCTGTCGCTCAACGTCATTTCCGAGCTCATCATCGGCTACGCTCTTCCTGGACGATTCATGGCTCTCAACCTGATCAAGGCTCTCTCCGTGACCATTGCCTCTCAGGCTCAGAACTATACCACTGATCAGAAGCTGACTCATTACGCTCACCTGCCTCCGCGATCCATCTTCTGGCTTCAGCTGTGGGCCACTCTGGTCAACGGTCTCGTCTGTCTCGGTGTCATCCAGTTCCAGCTCAACCTCGACGGCATCTGTGACGCCGACAACAAGCAGAAGTTCACTTGTCCCGGAGAGACCACCTTCTTCACCGCCTCGGTTGCCTGGGGAGTCATTGGCCCCAAGAAGATGTTCGACAAGTACCCCGTGATGAAGTGGATGTTCCTGTTTGGTGCTCTGGCCGGTGTCTTCTTCTGGTTTGTCCAGGTCATTCTCCCCCAGATCCTCATCAAATACTTCCCCAGCAAGTCCAAGACCATTGACTACTACCGACGAAAGATCCTCTACTTCAACCCCATCATTTTTGTGGTCGGCTGTCTCGGCTGGGCACCCTACAACCTCACCTACCAGGTGGGAGGCATGTACCTGGCCGTGCTCTTCAACGGCTACATCAAGGGCCGATACCTGGCCTGGTGGAGAAAGTACGCCTACGTGATGGAGGCGGCTATTGTCACCGGTATCGCTCTGGCCGGCATCATCATCTTCTTTGCCGTCCAGTACCACCCCAAGGATATCGACTGGTGGGGCAACTCCGTCATCTACGCTGGCGTCGACGGCAGCGGCATTCCTCCCCGGCTCGAGATCCCCGAAAAGGGATTCTTTGGCCCTCCTAGCTCCGAGTGGTAAGCTATTAACTTATGTAACGATAATGAGATTTAATTGTAATACGCGTGTTTCGGTTGTTCAGTAGCTACTGTAGTTGACTGATTGTAGGTCGCCGAGGAATGTAGTGTTGAGAATAAAGCAGTCGAGGTTCCCAGTCATAGAAATTCGCTTATATCAAGTCGTTCATTGAGTGGATTCGTTCAAGGAGCATGGAGAAAAGATATCTGGCTTGGATCCACAGACATCGAGATGCGTGTGCAGAGAGGGAGATGTCAGTAGGTAGAAATGCCAGGAGCACATCACAACGGAAAGGAGGATGATAAATGATTCAGCTCTCTCTTGGACTTGTAGATCACTGTTAAAGCACCACATCACCTCTCAATGCTCAAATCATCCGAATTTCGTTCACTCGGACTCTTCACAACGTCGGCAACCTTAAATTGAAAGAATATCTTCATCTCAGAACAGTGGCTCGGATATCAGCACAGTAAATCATCGAATTAGCCCATGTAAACCATTGCTATTTTCTCATCATTATGGTACCGATTTTATTAGCGCTGTATTTCTTTTTGCCTCGTCAGTGCTCATCTTAAATATGCATGCACCATGGCTTGCACTACAGCTAACAATGCCGATTCCTCCGTTGCCTTGGTAACGCTCTGAGCCAGCCCCAATGCCAGCACCACTCCCAAAAGCCTCTGCAATACCCAAATCTCCCACTTTCAACCTCATCGCTTACGACATCTGTCGCCGATATCTATCCGACGTCGTCATGCTCCGAGTCTCAAATTTTCACCCGGAAAATTCCGTACCCCAAAGAATAGCACGTTGTAGCCTTCGTGAAAGCATTGAAACAGAACACAATGTAAAATGGGGCCCATTGGTACGATACAAACTGTCAAATTCACTGCAGCTCCTCGATTTCCTCTCAGATCACGTCGTTTCTCTTCTCTCCACTGATGCACCCCAAAAACTCTAAATTTTTCACCACTCGGGACTGAAAAATTTCGTCTACCTCG
This sequence comes from Yarrowia osloensis, assembly GCA_900519015.1. NCBI lineage: Eukaryota > Fungi > Ascomycota > Dipodascomycetes > Dipodascales > Yarrowia > Yarrowia osloensis. Next base: position 27,469 of record ULGU01000014.1, read on the forward strand.
ATTAAGGTTTGTAAATTTTCACTGTAGCAAGGGATCTTTGCGGCCGAATTACCACGCCGCGACACATGGTTTTCCTGGCCCATGATGCAGGTCGGGCCACGTGACCAGCCCGTTGGAACTGCATCTGTCTGATCTGGGCTGAGAGCTCAATTGAGGCTGTTTGGGCTGATCGGCGTACCCGGGTAGCGTTAGGCTAGGACGGGGATACAGCTCTGTGACACTGTAAGATGGGGTAAGCAAGATTTGGCTGGGTGCAAGGTTGCGGGTGGTTATACGGTGTGTTTCGGCTGATTTATGGGCACTTTATGACCGATCTGGATGTCTAGCGAAGCAAATGAAGCTTTGAGACGGATTCTAGAATGCGCCTTGAGGTGTCCGTCATCTCTACATGTCAATAGCAGCTCCACCACCCCCCAACCTCGGTGCAGAAGGATGAATGGAGACGGGATGGAAAAAAACAGAATAGAGTTTTCTCGGACAACTCAATCCTGGCTCTGCAGGCATAACGTTGAAGAGCAGCATCATGTGACCTCGGAGGGTGGGTAGGGGGAGGAGAAGGTCCTTGGAAAATGGTCTTGCGGCCCGATATTGGAGCTGAAAATTTTTACCCATGGAATTGGCCATCCTATAATGACGACTGTGTCATTATTTTGGCGACATTATCGTGGTAATACGGCCTGTTGCACCGGTCTTGTGCCTCCACGTGCATGGTTACCCGGCCCAACTTCTTACCCGATTGGGATGAAAATTTTTTCACTGCAAGAGCTCATATTTAGTTTCGCTCTTCCCTCTTTTCACTACCACCTTACCTTGAAACCCTCAAGTATAACAAAATGAGTGAAGGAACTTTTGCTGGAGCTGTCGGTATCGATCTTGGAACCACCTACTCGTGTGTTGCCACCTACGACTCTGCTGTCGAGATCATTGCCAACGAGCAGGGAAACCGAGTCACCCCCTCTTTCGTTGCCTTCACTGAGGAGGAGCGACTGATCGGAGATGCCGCCAAGAACCAGGCCGCCCTCAACCCCGTCAACACCGTCTTCGACGCCAAGCGACTGATTGGTCGACGATTCGACGACGAGTCTGTCCAGAAGGATATCCAGACCTGGCCCTTCAAGGTTGTCGACAACGCCGGTGCCCCCCTCATCGAGGTCGACTACCTTGGCGAGAAGAAGACCTTCTCTCCCCAGGAGATCTCCTCCATGGTCCTCACCAAGATGAAGGAGATTGCTGAGGCCAAGCTCGGCCAGTCCGTCGACAAGGCTGTCGTCACTGTCCCCGCTTACTTCAACGATGCCCAGCGACAGGCCACCAAGGATGCCGGTGCCATTGCCGGCCTCAACGTTCTGCGAATCATCAACGAGCCTACCGCTGCTGCCATTGCCTACGGTCTCGGTGCCGGTAAGCAGGAGGCTGAGCGACACGTTCTCATCTTCGATCTCGGAGGAGGAACTTTCGATGTCTCTCTGCTCTCCATCCAGGGCGGTGTTTTCACCGTCAAGGCCACCGCTGGTGACACCCATCTTGGTGGACAGGATTTCGACACCAACCTCCTTGAGCACTTCAAGGCTGAGTTCAAGCGAAAGACCGGCCACGATATCTCTGCCGACCCCCGAGCTCTGCGACGACTCCGATCCGCCTGTGAGCGAGCCAAGCGAACTCTGTCTTCCGTCACCCAGACCACCGTTGAGGTCGACTCTCTCTTCGAGGGTGAGGACTTCTCCGCCAACATCACCCGAGCTCGATTCGAGGACATCAACGCCACCCTCTTCAAGTCTACCCTCGAGCCCGTCGAGAAGGTCCTCAAGGACTCCAAGATCGACAAGGTCAAGGTCAACGAGGTTGTCCTGGTCGGAGGTTCTACCCGAATCCCCAAGGTCCAGAAGATGCTCTCCGACTTCTTCGACGGTAAGGCCCTCGAGAAGTCCATCAACCCCGATGAGGCTGTTGCCTACGGTGCCGCTGTCCAGGGTGCTATCCTGACCGGCCAGGCCGTCGGTGAGGACACCGAGGATCTGCTGCTGCTCGATGTTGTTCCCCTTTCTCTTGGTGTCGCCATGGAGGGTAACATTTTCGCCCCCGTTGTTCCCCGAAACACCACCGTCCCTACCCTCAAACGACGAACCTTCACCACCGTCGGTGACCACCAGACCACCGTCCAGTTCCCCGTCTACCAGGGAGAGCGAGTCAACTGCTCCGAGAACACCCTGCTCGGTGAGTTCGACCTCAAGAACATCCCCCCCATGAAGGCCGGCGAGCCCGTTCTGGAGGCCATCTTCGAGGTTGACGCCAACGGTATCCTCAAGGTCACCGCCGTTGAGAAGTCCACCGGCCGATCCGCCAACATCACCATCTCCAACTCCGTCGGAAAGCTGTCTTCCGAGGACATTGAGCAGATGATCCAGGACGCCGAGAAGTTCAAGTCCCAGGACGAGGCTTTCTCCAAGCGACACGAGAACAAGCAGAAGCTCGAGTCTTACATCTCCACCATCGAGGCCTCCATCACCGACCTTGACTCCAAGTTCAAGCGAGGTGCTAAGGACAAGATCGAGACTGGTCTCTCCGACGCCATGTCTGCCCTTGAGATTGACGACGCCTCTGCCGACGACTACCGAAAGGCCGAGCTCGCCCTTAAGCGAGTTGTCACCAAGGCCATGGCTACCCGATAAGTTAAGTCTGTGTAGACACCCAAAATATCCTTGTATGATGAACCTCGAGACTGTAGAGCCTGTAGAGCACTTGTAAGATTCTGTAGATTGTAACGTTTGAATGGTCACGGGCAAGGACAATGTATTTCTTGCGGGATGTGAACAATTACGAAGCTGTGCAACCACTTGGCCTTTCAACGCCGCAGCGTCGCATCTCAAGCAACACACCATCGACCATGTGCAGAAATATGGAGAAAAATAGAAAAAATACGGAAAAATAGGGAGAATAATGTACAGTGGAATGGCGACGGGCTGTGTCAGCGGCGAAGTGACGGGGACAACGTTGAGCTCTCGCGGCGAGAGCTGTGTTGACAAATAGTATGGTAATAACTTGTCCGCAGGACTGTGTTATGGAAGTAAAGCAATGGTGTACAGGATATCACAAGACCTCGGGTTCTGAAAGGGCGACACAGGCACGACACTGGGGAAAGCCCTGAGCTGTAGTTTCGTGGGATGTGTCTCTGCGTGTCTGTCTGTGTCTGTGTGTCTGTGTACCTGCGTCTGTGTGTCTGTGTCTGTGTGTTTGCGTGTTTGTGTCTGTGTCAGTGTGTTGTGACTGTGTTTCTGTCTGCGTCTGTGTCTGTGTCTGTGATCCTGTTGGTGCCACAGTGTTTAGTACAAGTAGGCACTGTTCTGGGCGTGCGAAGAAGAAGCAGATCAGAGCCCAGAAGTGGCACCCTGAATATGGCACGTACATGTACAAGTACCTATGTGAAAACCCAACACAGGAATCGAACCCATGCCACCCTCGGATCTCGGAAGTGTCTTGAGGTAAAAGTGAACGTTACGAGGAAATGGGGACAATCAACTCTCAGGAAAACCTTTTTGAGCCGCCCCCGTGGGGTTGGCGGTGAGCAGAGACATTCGCTGGATAGCTCTGGTCTAGATTCCACGTACATGGGCTCCTCAATCATTTTAATCCTTGCAACGCAGCTCCTGGTTAGGTCTCCCTCCTGTGACTCACTCTAGACTGCGTTAGCCCGCAAATGCCATTGGCTCTCAGTCCCTGGCTCTTGCCTTGCCTTGTCTTCAATCTTACTCCTCGGGTATTGGCTTCAAAGTGAGACTGTCCCCATTTGTGTATTCAAAATCTTGTGGAGGTCAACCTCAAACCATGTCTACTTCCAAATCTTGAGGGAGGTAAAGGACGGCGGTCAGAAGAGCTACTCGCACATGTCGGTTGCTCGAGCCAGCTTCTATGAGCCCATAAATCCCAGGACTTATCAATCTCTCCAGCCCTCACACACTTGACGTCCTTACTCTGTGTTGTTCTGCCAAGAACCCTTTCCCTCTCACTGCCAAGAGTGGGGCTGGTCGCACCCAAATGGCTGGCTTGAAAAGTGATCGGCCGCTCGAGCGACTGGCGATGGATTAGATAACTTGACTGTGCGTTAATCTGTGCGGGTTGCGGCTCCCCAGGGTGCAGCAACAGTTAATACAAGGCGAGAGCTTGAAAGTGCGGTACGTGCCGTCATGTACATACATGAAAAGCATGCGGTCTGGCGCACTGTGGATTCCGTTTCAAGCCGGTGAACCTACGCCATTGCAGGCGTGTCACTGAGAGCTTTTCATTGAGCAATTGAGCCCGTCTGGGTAAAGACGTTGGTTGGTTCATTGGGTTGTGGGCGAATGTCAAACAGAGACAACTATCACTCTTATCATCCGGTATTTTATCGCCTGATCTTCGGCATCACACGACCCACGTGCTTCTGTTGTCCAGAACCTCGCCAAACGTCACCACGGACAAAGACGCAAAGTTATCTGATTGGGATGCAGTCGACAGAGATGCAGAGATGTGGCATTATTTGTGTAATGTCGGGTACCATTAGCTGGTGAGGTTGAAAGCTGACCTGCAAACCGCTCGTCCGGATTTCGTAGCACCAAGGCTCCCTTCCATCCCACATCTCAACGCCTCGATACACCGTTGCACCTCTCCTATAGCTGTCCTTTACGGGATCTTTGTGCGCTTTCCTTTTGCTCTGCAACCATGCGAGTTTATTTTAGCGGTGCCGCGTGCAGAGTGACGGCTGATGGTGTTGCAGACCGCATCTGGAGCTACCATGCTGGCTCGAACTCATGAGCTGTGCGAAGTCCTCAACGACAAGGCAGGCGGACACCTACAAGTACCCCTCGCGACTCCTGGGGCCTGCTACTCGAGGGAATACAGAAGAAAACTTCGCGATTCTCAATGGCGGCCCCTCCTGCCTCTTTCACACCTCTTGGCGCACTTTTAGCACATTTCACATAAGCTCCAAGCGTGCATTTGGCTCAAGCAATCTCATGTTGTCCCACTTATCAGATTGATCAAACGGGGACCGAAACTGCCATCTCAGGCCGGAAAAGCGGCACCGGACATCAATCAACATATCGGAGACCGATCGCATCAAGATCGAACTTGTCGACCCACATCAGCACCTATTTTGGCTGTTGTCGGAACTTCGTTAGCCGCCTTTCCGTGGTCGTAGACAAGGGCAGAACCTAGTCTTGTTGTACATTTAGTCCCCAACACGCCAAGAAGAAGGCTAAAATTATCTGATTGTTTTATCAATTTGATCACCCCCGGTGGACGGGTTATATATACCGCTTGTGGCGCCTGCCGAAACTAGTGTTTCCTTCCAAGGCTATATCTTCCACAAATGAAGCTCTCCAACATTTTTGCCCTCGCAACAGTGGCTCTGGCTGCTCCCCAGCCTCTCATCACTCCTCCTCCTACTGCTGTCGAGAAGCGAAACGACCAGGCTGTTCTTGGAGCCGACGTCTGGGTCCAGACCATGCCCAACGGCCACGAGAAGCGTGTGACCCCCACCGTTATCGATGGCGTCACCATCTCCGGCAAGCCCATGTCCGAGCACAACGGTACCCCAACCCCATGGAACTCTCTGGACAACACCGGTATCCCTTACCGAATCACTCCCTCCATCAAGAAGGAGAAGGATCAGCCCGCCGAGACCATTTCCGCCTCGCCCACTGCTCCTGCCAACTACCCTCAGTCCACAGATACTCCTCCTGTTCTTGGATGCTGGGGAGACCGTCTTCCCGAGGACAATGAGAAGCTCCCCGGCTACCCCTTCTGCTCTCCCCACAACGGCACCGAGCTTGTTGCCGGCGAGATCTACTGGGTCACCTGGGACCCCTCTTACTGGGGAGGCGACGACATTTCGCAAGTCAAGCTGATTCTGCGATCTCTGCCCACCGGTACCGATGATCTCATGTTCGAGACTGAGCCCTTCGCCAACCGAAAGGGATACTACCCTCTGGAGATTCAGCGATCGTGGACTAACAACGGCGGTTACTTCTTCATCAACATCGCTCCCCTCACTCGACCCGACACCAAGGCCAAGAACGTCGGCACCAAGTCCGGACCCATTGTTCGAGCCATCATGAACAAGAACGACGGCATCACCACCGTGTCTCGACTGCCCTCTGAGAACTCTCTGCAGCCCGGCAAGAAGCACAGCGGTGGCGGAATCAGCAAGGGTGGCATTGCTGCTGCCGTTGTCGTGCCTGTCGTTGTTGTCATTCTGCTGTCCGGTCTCGGCTTCCTCTACTACCGACAGAAGAAGACCAAGCAGCAGCAGATGTCCCAGGACCGATCTTGGAACCCCGCCGAGAACGTGCGAAACATGAACTCCATGCCTCCTCGACGATCGGACGTGTCTCTGGACCGAACCATTTCCATCGACACCCAGCACTCCATGAAGGGCGACAACCCCTTTGAGGACCGACACTAACATGTTGGAAAGTGCCACTGTATGACTACACCATTTGAGATTCGCTCACACTTTAAAATATAACGGCATCGCCTTTAGTAATGATATTTATGACCACTGAACAAGCTGGATGGGGAAAGTAGAGAAGAGGGAGCTATGGAGCCACAGCAATGACTGAGCACAGCAGTGAATACAGAAAGCGAGTAACCAGCCGTTCTGCAAGTGACTGTTCATAGTTAGCAGAGCCACTCGTACTTCGGGGTGTCGGTTTCTCGACACCTCCGTACCACTTCGAAATGACCCCTCGAAACTTCCTGCACTTGAATCACGGAACATATCTCTTGTACCGATCGACAAGCAGCAGCTGCGTTTCGAAGTTATAGTGGCGGTACAAGACAAAAGTGGCCACGTGAACAAGATGCTGCTCAATGAGATGCTACAAAGAGGCACGAAAAATACAGCCACAAAAACAACTACAAAAATTAATACACCTTCTACGACGCACTACGATTGAAATGTTGGGTGGGACACGATGGTCCAAAATGTATTAACCCAAGAGGTTCGGTGTTGAATCACCTAATCCTCTCATTAGATAAACAGGTTCGGTCAGGTACATCCTCGTGTGAGGTTCGCTGCCTACTCCTTGAATGCGACTGCTCTAGCTCTGGCTCGTGTTGGCAACTGGCTCGTTGTGGCTCTGGCTCTCACTGGCGACTGGCTGGCCTCGGCTCTGGGCCCTGGCTCCTTTGGCTGTGTCTGTGCTCTGGCGGTGGCTCTCATTGCATCTGTGGACTCACTGGCTCTTGCTCAGGCAAACGGCTCTTATTGCTCTCTGGACTTATCGGCGAAGAAAACGGCACTTACTGCTCTTTGGACTTAGTGGCTCGAATGGCGACCATGCACTTATCGCCTTGTAGGACTTAGTGGCATCGATGGTGCTCTCTCACGGCGTTTGGCGCTTATTGCCTTGCAGGACTTACGGGCTCTTGCTCGTGGAAATGGTACTGGCTCTGGCATCTCAGCTCTGGCTCCGACCTGTGGCTGCTCGTTGGACTTACGGCTCACGTAGCTCTCATTGCCTCCTGGGACTCATTGGCTCGGCTCTGCCTCTTGGGACTCACGGCTGTACTCTGGCTCTGTGGCTCTGGTAAATGCACTCATTGCTCTTCGGACTTATCGGCGTATGACGGGCGTTTGGCACTTATTGCACACTGTGGACTTACCGGCTCTTTGCTCGCGTCTGTGACCTGGATTTGGCACTTATTGCCTCGTGGGACTTACTGGCTCTGACTCAGGCATCGGTGGCTCTGGCATTCGCTCTGACTCGGGCATTTCAGCTCTGGTAACTGGCGTATCAGCTCTGGCTCGGCTTGCTCTTTTGACCATGTATGGCGTCTGTCGAAGCAGATCTTTGCTCTAGAATGCGTCTCAGCTCAGCATCTCAGCTGGCTCCTCGGCAACTGGCAGCTCTGGCATCTCAGCTTGGCTCTTCAGTTCTAGGCGGCTCTCTCAAAAAGGAATTGCACCCTATGAGACCTTCACAAAGGAGTTTCACCCTGTGAGTGTGGCAGGAATTTCACCTGGAATGGAGTCTCTCAAAAGGAATCTCACCCTTGAGTCTCCCACTGTCGGTGGCTCTGGCTTTGCTGGCTCAACGACTCAGCTTAGGCTCGGGCTCTTTTGGCGGCTCTCTGACTTGCAGTATGCTCTTGGCTCGTGGCATCAGCTCACGGCGGTCTGTGTGGATTTATTGACTCTTGTGCACGTTGGCGGTCAACCAGAAGACTCTTGGCCAGGTCAAAGTACTCGCCTCCGAAGGAACCGCTGAAAAATCAGCTCAAACGCTCAGTCAGAAGCTATCGCACTAGGCTCATGCACATGTTTCAGTGCGTCGTCGCCTCAACCGACAAATGGGCTCATGTGGTAAACACGTCATCACCCTGACGACTCAGACGGACATTTCAGTCCTCGTCGCTAGAGACAGGTCTGCTTGTCAGCGCTGCTTTTCAGCAGGCTATAAAACGCACCTTCCGTCTCGGAGAATGGCACCTCATCCTTTGCAGCTGTTGGCAACTCAGAGACTGGCCCAATTCTGATATTATTGAAGGGCCTTGGGGGGGTTTATATATTGCACGATCGTCTCATTACAGTTCGGGAGACACGGCTGGTGGCGAAAAAATGTGCGTCTCATCTGCATACCAGCCCAAGGTTCATGAGCTCAAGGAGTGCGTCGAATAGAGAGGAAAGATCTGGAAGGGCGCGATCGGATAAGTCGGGGGAAATTCGTATCAGTAATTCTGAGTGTGGGCTTTGAGCAATTCTGATTACAACAGTACCAAATAACCCCCAAATTTCTTTGAATATAGGTGCTGTAATCACTCTCTTCACTGCACACGCACCAGCGTTTAATTTCCAATAATTCCATTTGTGCCCCCAGAGAACGCTGAAGAAGGTAATTCTCCCGCCAATCTGCTCAGAGAAATCTCAGTGGCGTCGGAAAGAGCAAGAACATTTGGTAATGCATTTTGGGGCGAATATACTCGACGAAAAGGACACACCTGGGTCCCCATTTCTTTTAGACTTTATTAGTGCAAGTTCGTGTGTGGGCTGGTTGACACGCGACTTGTCTTTCCAAAGCCCGAGTCTTTGTTTTCAGATGACCTGAGCAACTGGAAATGAGGCACGTTACTCGGCATGACTAATTGAGACACAAAAGCTGAAGTGTACAAGTATTTTGCCGCTGTTATCAGAGGTGAGAATTGAGAAATGTCTGGAAAACAAGCAGCTACAGAATCCTGGAGGGGACTAAGGGTGTGTACATTGGCGAAGCTGTTCACTTCTTCCAGGGCCGTCCCTCCCACCACCCCACATGTTGTTTGATGGCAATACCCCACACCGTGTGCGTTTTCCGTCTTTACTCTTGACCCATGCTTACGATGCTGTTTTGGGTCATGTTGAGCTTCAAGAGACACACAGAGATGGCCCATGATCTTAGAGGCAGTGAAATTTGACTGGATACACCACTGACCCTGGTAGTACACGTTGTTGTGACGTTTGTGATGCCCGCGAGGCAACATGTACCCGCGCTGCCATACACTGGTTTGTGTTTGCACCTCATGCTCTGTCTGTCACACAACGCACTGTCATTTACGTCTGCGCTTGTGTCACACGTCCGGCGGAACACAAGCCCCTCACTCAACCGCTTTGTGTGCCTCCACAAAAGTTGCCGCTATCAGCCGGTTTGTGGAAGTCGGTCTGTCATTTTGAAGGTCTCGATGGTAGCATAGATCTTTTTGAAGCCAATCTGACAAGTCCCCTAGTTGAGACAAGTAGCCGCAACTGGTGTTTGAGTGTCTGTATCTGGAGCTCACTGGGGGTCTAAAAGCATACACCTAAACGATGCACAGCACATGTGGGGTGCATGACACATGCATAATCACGAACTATTATAGGGCGCAAACCTTTCCAGCCGGCGGGAGCAGCCACATCGATCGCAACTGCACAGACAGTTGGGTGTTGTTCATTTTGCAACATGAGTAGCTGTCACGCTGTACGGGCCGGTCTACCGAGTGATCTTATCGACGAACGAAAAGACGCTAGAGATCGGTTTTTGGACCACCTCAAGTGTGAGGGGCTCAACACAAACCGAGAGCCTAAAGACTGTCTCCACGTCAATACCTCGGACTCAAGTGAGGTCGATTTCCGTCACTTGGGCAGATGCGGCTGCTTGTTTACTGTGGTTAATCTCGGGACTACTCTTGAACGTCCAGCTTCGAAGTTCTGGAAACAAGCAAATTCCCTTTTATAACCTCCTTGTGTTTATCTTCCAACAGACCAGCAGACTGAGTCGACAGCCATGCTTGATGTAGACCAGATTCTGAACGGCCTCAAAGATATTCGTTCACTCATCGAGGTGGACGCAAAACATGCCATCAAACTCGCCCTGTTCGGTTTTCAGTTGTAGCGAGTTTCCTCTCTTCGACTCTCCGCCATCCTGCCAGCTTGGTTTGATGCTAAGAACACTGTGGCTGGTTGTGTAAAAGAGCGCGGATCCACATCTGAACTCGCTCATCTCCACTCATCATGTCGTTCCTTTTTTTGCCACGACCTGTCTCAGATATGTCTCGGCCTCCATCTCTAGGGTTTGTCACTGTATATAAACCCTCCAACCTACACACCATCATGAGCACCAGAGACGACACAGACATGGCAACCTATGAAATCAACGACACAGAAACAAACCTGCACAAGAGACCCTTTCCCTGGGTTGCCGTGATTCTCACCCTAGTACTAATCAACGGTCTATCTATTGTGAGCGACAACATCGTCAACCGAGTGTCACCTGCTCTACCACGTCAGGATGGAGAAGCATGGAGTATCAACTGGAAACGATTCAGTACATCGCTCGGTGTTCAGATTTTTCTTTATACGATTGGTATCTGTGTGGCCGTCGCTGTTCAAACATTTGTTGACCGTCTGAAGCTGTTCTCGAAGAGACCTACAGCTGTCAAGGGCAGTACTTTTGAGGACGAGAAGAAAATGGAGGAGGGAAATAACTAGACTGCGATGTATAGGCTTTGTTAGAAATAGAACATCTATCATCAATACCACTTCCACTGTCAGATCGAGTACATGTTGACACTTTTAATATCTCGCGGTCTTGGCTGCCTTATCGGAACTTTATCGGCGGGGAATGAGGTGTATGACTCGTGAAGAGTAAGGATGTACTCACGTGACTTGGACAGTAGGTAGACTCAGATCACATGTTTACTTTTTTGGTCGACGGTAATACTTCGTAAGTCGCTTTCAGTCACATTGGCGGGTCCGTTAGCTGTGCGACTCCTCCATTGACTTCAACTAGCCCACCTTCTCCACTCCACATGAGGGAGTGTTTAGAGTCGAGAATGACTCGTCTGGAGGTGTTTGAAAGTGTAAACTAGCGTATTTAAGATATTGCGGCACGCCGGACTCCACTCTTTGGCTTTATTTACTCAGCTGTCTCAGTTTACATGCTTTTGCACGTTACAGCACCTCGTACTAGCTACAGCAGAACGCAAAAGACGCAAATGGACAATTTTACGGCACCTTGAAGCATCTTGAAGAAGGGAAATGACTGCTTAAAACTTACCAGATCAGATACTTGACGTCTCCAGCTGTCTAATACGAAACTATGAACACCGCACGTGTAAACGTGCTTGCTTTACGTCTCGCATTAATTACCTCATCTCAAACAGGATATAAACTCAGAGCCGAAACGAGCTCACAATGCTCGTATTCGTATGGCACTCTATTTGACTACCATTCAGACGTATTGTCTGAACTTATTCCAAGCTCTCTAAGTTGCGTCATTTCAGCACCAACCTCGGACGACAACAGTTTGATTATTCAACACATGAGAAGTGGCAGGTAGCTGCATCTCCGTCTGGTCGAGATTGAAGTGAAGAGTACTGACCAACAGAGCAGCCCGGGACATTCTCTTTCATCTACTCGATACAGGCATGGTTCAAGATCTCCCTCTACTCTCTGCTCCATCTTGATCCAGCTGGAACTCAACAGAACTCAACGGATCTAGCGTCGATCAGAGGATGTTGATTTGGATAACAAAAAGAAACGACCTCTTTGGCTAGATGGTTTGCTAAATCCCTCTAAATGCCGGGAGTCCTAGCCTCTCGTCAAGCTTCCTTCCGATGAGATAGCGGATGCAGCCTGGCATGATGGTAACCACTTGATGTTGTCCCGATCTGGGTAGAGTGAAGCTGAACGTATTGCTCCTCTGGAAAGTAGATCCAACAATCACTCGTACAAACCCCCTTCGATCATCTCGTGTACCTCAAGATCGACAAAACCAAGGACTTCCTCTCATTCACGCATACGGGGAGGACAGTGATGGTCATCTCCTAAACGCATTTATGGCTCGTGTTTATTGTCCGTATCCCTGCTTCATACGAGCTCCCTTCTCCTTCTCACCTCTCCTCACCTAACAGAACCTCAATGTTTCTAAGAACACTCCCGACTCGAGTAAACTCTTGACATCCTGAGTTGACTTACTTGGACTTTACACTGGAACATTCTTTCTCAAAAGTAAGGAGATGATGAAAAGTCCACATTCTGTTGCGTCTTTCGAAATGCTGGTTCACCACAAATGTCACAAACAGACACAAGCCACAAAAGACCCTGTCAATACGGAGCTATACGGTGAGATATGACTGGTCCATTAGCGGGGCTGTGTATTAGCGCTATACGTGCATCTGCATGCTGTGTGCCACACACCAGGGGTTCTATCACGTGACATCGTCACCGCGGTTATCGGACACTTGTACGAGTATCGCCAAATATGCACAGAGCGGTTCTTGCACAGGCAGCTCGTTCTCCACTCCCGTTATTTGTTCGTTGGTTGGTGGGATCTTCTCATGTGGCTCCTTGGTTGAGAACGGGTGCACTTGTAAAAGAACCGTGTCGGGATATTCTATAGAGACACCATACAGCCTCCCTAACCGGACCTTTTGCGCGGTATTATCTTGAACTCCTAGCGCGTCCAAATCTGCAAATGAGAGTCTAACTGTGTTAGATCCAGCTCTTTTCAGTCTACCAGGCTATGGACCACGCTCAAGAGTTCAATCTCTACAACATGGTCTCCACAGCTGAACTCAGGGGTGTGTAAGCTCGTATTTCTCACCTCCACGCACACAGCCTCCATACCACTCACACGTATGTGACGCACATTTCTGCTGTAGTCGACACTAAGAGTCCCACCAATTCCTTGAGGAGTAAACCCACCCCTATACCTCTGCCTCATGTCATTTTCAATATGGATCTTCCTCGTGATGTCTCCCAACTATCCCCAATGTAACCTCCTAATACCCCACATTGGGTTTCAATATCGTCACAGCTGGCTAAAGGGGGAACATCGGGGTGATAAAAAATACATCGTTAATATCGCCGGAAACAGGGCTTTCAAATGAAACCACTTTCATCTCTCCATCTCCCCTCCTTGGTCCCGCCAAGAGCTCCCTCTGCACTTGCTCTCATACTGCTGGAATCATGCACCATCTCCCACCTGCACAGACAAGACGAAACACGAGCACGCATCTGCAACACGTCAAGTTTACGCGACGTGAAATAATATTGCAGGAATGTGGACCCCGTAATACTGATTTGGCATTTTCAGCTCCAAAAGGGCTCAGGAATGTACTCTTTAGGAGGTAGGGGTACTGGTGTTTGGTTCAGGTAATATTCGAGGGCATTTGGAATTACCCAGTGCGGGATAGCGTTAGCTTCATCTCGTATTGTGTCTCATCTTGTCATACTTTAACTGCCCATAATTAGAGCGCCGGTGCAACGCCATCGGTATAGTCTGATAGTCTGATACAAGCAGCCCATTGCCAGATTTGCATGGCCCAATTTGCATAGCGTCATTTCGCTTAATCAGGTGACATTGGGAGAACATTGTGACAATAACGAGCACGATGTGGAAAGCTCAGCTCCCCACGCACAGCACCTTTGCACCATTCCACTCTGATACCCCTAGATGGATCGCCCCTCAGATCAGGGGTAACTCACCAATGTACCCGCGGGTTCCTGCTTTGTTCATGCCCCCCTAGACAAGCAGACGCACGTGCATTATCAGCATGTACATGGCGTGCATTTTGAAATGGCGTCGAGAAGAGAGGGGCGGAGTGGTGAGTTTGATGTGAGCTCTTTTGAGAGATGTTTCGAGACTGTCAAATTGACCACAAACTGAATTGGGACTGATGGAGTCAAGCATTACGACCTTTATCTCTCACCTATAGCTCAACTTGCCACACCATCGGTTTCTCACACACCACCCGACCAGTCATACCATGTTGCATGAGATTATTATCAATATACAGGCACAAGCACAGACACAAACACAAACACGCAAACACACAGCTCCGTCGACATGCACTCCCCGAGCGCAATCTATATAACCCCCTAATTCCCAGCCATAAAACCCCAGTCACTCGTTCAGTCATTCATTCACTCTTTTACAACCACCACCAACTGCAATGAAACTGCCTCTCATTGCCCTCATTTCTCTCCTCTCCACGGTCCACGCCGATGTGACCGAGGACCAGGCTACTCTCGACGCTCTCGCTGCACCCAGCTACAAGGCTGGCGATGCCACCGCTAACGCTCTTCTGGACCTGCTTCATGAGCAGGCCAACGCTCTGAGCGCCGAACACAACATGGGCGAGATCCCCATCGATCGAGCCACCATCATCAACTACGCCAGCAGCGACCCTAACGCCCAGGGCCGACTCCCTGGCTTCCTGCGACGTCAACAGATGTACGGTCTGCAGCAGTGGGAATCCACCTGTGGCCCCGAGGACTGGCGAGAAATCATCTCGCTCGACAACCCCGAGTCTGTCAAGAAGGCCTTCACCTGGTACTTTGACACCATTGGCAACTACCAGGGCGAGTACACCAAGCAGATGTACGAGCAGACCGTGTACGACGTGTACATGATGTGGATTGCCCAGAACGGCGCCAACGAGGCCGAGCAGACCGGCGCAGAGCTCATTCTCAACTGGCCCCCCAGTGGCTCTTGTGGCGATGAGGCTTCTGCCACCGAAGATAACGCTTCCATTGCTCTCAGTGCTTCCGCTTCTGCCGAGCCCACTGAGGCTCCCGCTTCTACTGAGGCTCCTGCTTCTACTGAGGCTTCCGTTGAGCCTACCAGTGCTCCCGCCTCCACCGAGGCTCCTGCTTCCACTGAAGCTCCCGCTTCTACTGAGGCCCCCGTTGAGACTGAGGCCCCCGTTTCCTCCGAGGCCCCTGCTTCTACTAAGGCCCCCGCTTCTTCCGAGGCCCCCGCTTCTACTGAGGCCCCCGCTTCTTCCGAGGCCCCCGCTTCTACCGAAGCTCCCGCTACTTCCGAGGCCCCTGCTTCCACCGAAGCTCCCGCCTCCAGTGATACCCCCCAGTCCACCGACAACTCTGCTGCCGTCTCCACCGCTCCCTCTACTACCGAGCCTGCTTCCACTGCCGCCCCCACCGCCTCTTCTGCCCCCGTCGAGCTCGGTACCACTCTCACTGACGTCCAGAGCACCCTCGACTCGCTCCTGACCAACATGCCCGACTCCGCTGAGCTCCAGGCCCTCGTGGACTCTGCCTCCGCTCTTCTGGACAGCATTCTGGGCCGAACCGGTCTCGCCAAGCGAGAGGAGACTGCCGATCTCACCGCCGACGTGACCGCTCTGCTGGCCAAGCTGCAGCAGATTGCTGCTCTGGTCGAGGCCGTTGATGACAAGACTCCCGAGCTGCAGGCCGACCTTGACAAGCTGAACGCCCAGATTGCTCAGCTCGAGGCTTGGCTGGAGGAGAACGCTCCCGTTTCGTCTTCTGCCCCCGTCTCGTCCGAGGCTCCCGTTACTTCTGCTGCTGTTACTTCCGCTCCTGAGGCCACTTCCACTGAGGCTCCCGTTGAGACTGAGACTCCCGTTGAGACTGCTTCCGAGTCTGGCCCCGTCGAGACTGCTTCCGAGTCTGCCCCCGTTGAGACTGCTTCTGAGTCTGCCCCCGTTGAGACTGCCTCTGAGTCTGCTCCTGTCACCGAGTCTCCCGTCGAGACTGGTGCTTCTTCCGCTGAGGCCACCGAGTCTGCTCCTGCCACCGAGACTATCTGCACCGACGTTTCTCCCTCCGTCACCGAGGCCCCCGTCACCGACTCTCCTTCCGTTACTGACGCTCCCGTCGTCACTGACTGCGAGACCGACGACCTTGTCTGCTCTTCTGTCCCCTCCAACATGTCTGTGCCCGTTGTCACCGAGTTTGCCACCGAGTCCGTCACCCTTACCACCACCCAGACCGTCACCTACTGCGAGGAGAACAACGAGTGCACCAACACCGTCGTGACTCTGACCACCTGTGTCCCCAAGGTTCACACCGTTACCGTTTGCGACACCGTCATCGATGGCAAGACCGTCACCGTGACTGTGCCCTGTGAGATCGAGACCGAGTACCTCACCGCCGACACCACCGTTGTCGGCACCACCGAGTTTGTGTCTCAGCCCGTCGAGACCGGCCCCGTTGAGACCAAGGAGACTCCCGTCGAGACCCCCGTTGAGACCGCTTCCATCCCCGAGACTCCCGTCGAGACTGCTCCCGTCGAGTCTGTTCCCGTCATTACCAGCGCCCCTGCTACCACCCCCGTCCCCGCAGTGACTGCCCCCGTCACCCTCGAGACCCTTCTGACCACCCAGACCATTGTGGAGGATGATTACACCACCACCATCACCGGAACCGTCGTTGTGACTCGAATCATTGTCACTCCCACTTCTACTCATGCCAACTACACCTGGTACGAGCCCGTTCCCACCCCGGCCGAATCTACCCCTGTTACTCCCGTCGAGACCCCCGAGGTGCCTTGTGGATCTCCTGAGAACCCCTGCGAGACTCCCGAGGTTCCTTGCGGCTCCCCTGAGAACCCTTGCGAGACCCCCGTCGAGACCCCCGTTGCTCCCGTCGAGACTCCTGTTGCTCCCGTCGAGACTCCTGTTGCTCCCGTCGAGACTCCCGTGGCTCCTGTCGAGACCCCCGCTGCCCCTCTCGAGTCCACCCCTGTTGTTGTGCCTTTCCCCACCGGTAACACCACCCAGATTCTCCCTGTTCCCTCGAACCCCGTCCATGGCAACTTTACCACCTTTGTGCCCGTGCCCACTCAGCAGCCTAACATTACCCAGTATGTGCCCGTGCCCTCTGAGGTGACCCAGGCCAACTCTGGCAAGAAGCTCACCGTCGGCGCGCTCATTTTCCTTCCCCTGCTGATGCTGTAAGGTGCTGGACATCAAATGTACTAACAGTCTTTTAATTACGAATATAACTCTCAATACTAGTTATTTATATGTATGCGATCAAGTGTTGTAGGTGGTGCAATTCTTTGCATCTGTGGTTGGAGTTGAGATGGCTACTCATTTAGTCTCTTCATTCAAGTCAATAAATAGATCAACACTCTCTGGTTCTAGCTCTTTATCTTTGCAAGTGTAAATTGTCGCAGTACACCAAGTGCAACAGTAAAGCTACATCGGAAGCATTAGCTATTCACCAAAATCACTCTTCTCTGCTCTCTGCCCGTAACAATGGCTGTCACGACCTAGTTTCTTATAAGTACTGAAAGAAAAAGTAGACACCCCACGCTGCCCAGTTTCTCTCCTTGATAGCGGCGTAGAACCCACCCGAGTGATCATCATTCCACTCCTGTAGCGGGGCGAAATCCTCGCTCTCTTCTAGCATCTGCTTGTACTTGGTCTGCTTTTCCAGCTGAGTGTCTACGGTAAACGCCAGCTGACAGGAGACGCACAGAACAAATGCCAGAAGAAGGAGATAGAACCAGGCTGTTTTGAAAAGCGCCACGAGACCCGAAGAAATGAGCGTCGACAAAATCGCCAGCTGCTTGCTCTTCTCCACCATCTCGTAGTACTGGGACTCAGGCAGCCAGTTGGAGGCAAAAAAGGCCTCCGACCATTTGATTTCGTTGACGAGAAACGAGCTCAGAAGCAGCACCAGTGCAAAAGCAGCCGGGTGGGCTGCCAATAGCCAGCATTGACACACTCCGAGCAGCAGTGTCGACGCCAGTAAGATGGCGGCTGTGAACATGTAAGGTGAGACCTGAAAGATGTGCAATTGAGCGGCGGAAATCTTGGGACGTGTCCATAATGGGAAAATACCTGCTGCCAGACACGCGAAAAGCTCCATCACCTTTCTTCCCTGCTCACCAGGGCTCAAATGGGGGTTGGAAAGCTGATAGATGGCCACCGTGAACCCTGAGAGCATCACTCCCTGTCGTAGAATCATGCTGAACCAGTTGGCCATGAGGGCCGGTGATAGGGCGCGATGGACCTGTTTTTGTGTGTCTTCGTCGTTGGCCATGAGGTGTGTGGGTGTTGAAGGGTCGTGTCACGCTGCGCGCTCCGTAAAGGAGTATGCGGCTACGGATATGGTTTGGGTAGTCACGAGGGTTTATAGAGGGGTTTATGTGGTATGCGAGCGCCAATGAATAATTTCCGGATATCACGTGATATTCTTATGGCGTTTTTTGAGACTACTTTTCTACTTTCTGACATCGGCACCGTTATCTCAGTCTTATCTCGCCTTGCAGCAGCACAGCCATGCACTCCACCCCGATCTACCTGATAGAGTTTAGGGATGACGACAGGGGTGGGTGGTTGTCATGTGACCCGTTTCCAGCACAATGTCTGTGAGCAGCGTCTGTGAACAGCGTCTGAGAAAACCCTGAGAGGCCAGCCTTTGTGCTGAAGGGTGCCATGTGTGAGAGGACAAGGAGGTCGCGGCTGTACGATAGTGCTATTAGTCGCAATTTGCTCGCAAGACGTTGTGCTAGGCACATTTTAGATGATGTAGGCTCTATAGATGTAGACGTCGAAGTAACAACAGACAAAAGCATTGACCTTGCTGTGTCTCTTGAGAGCACTCGTTCCACAGACCTGTGTGTAGCCGTTTAAGGAGAAGGAGTTCGAAATGAAAGACACAATGGATACCCTGATACAAAAATCAGCTAGCTGGATAGTATGCTTTTTTTAAAGCCATCCTTTCTCTTGATAAATTTGTTTTCAATTTATTCCCTTTTATCTCAATTTTTTCATTCAAATCCCATGCGGGGCTTGACTCAGTGCTCATGGCTCAGATCAGCACGTCCCGTTTAAGGTTCACACTAACACACGCCAGATGTGCACAATATAATGATCACCAATCCGCAATATATTACGTCACTGCCCGCCATTTTTCGCCTTGCTACCCGCTACCCATGAAACTTCCCACAGAGATTGTCGCACAGATTTGTGTGTGTCTCGACCTCGAATCGCTGCTACAGCTCAGCTACACAAACTCAAGGCTGAGGGCGGTAGCTTCAAGCCTTTTTCAACATCACATTCAAGCCAGCTGGCCGTGGATTTCTGGCAGCTGCGACTGGTACAAAGAAGGTGTCAGAATCGTTCTTGCCAGAAGAAGCTTGCATCGCGACTGCTTCATAAGTGAGGAGCTGCCTGTTGTGCAGGTCGCAAGACACCTGATCCATGTGAACGAGCGAGTGCCCGAAGAGGCCGTTCTTCTGGGCCCGGAAACCAAGTACATGGACGACGACCACGATCTGTACTTTCGCACGGCATCTCTGACCAGAATTAACGCTCGCAACATGGCTGATCCGCTGTCGTATCACGATCCTCTCTGCATGGATGTGGACGACTTTCTGCAGCTCACAGGCACGAAAAACGCACACGGAAAGACGATAGTGACACACACGTTCATGGGGAGGTACTGGATGTTTGCATACGACGAGGGAGGAGGAGTGTGGGAGGACCCCAAGCTGGCGACTATCGACAACTGGATCTACTGCCACTTTCAAGCCCGCGACGGCAGCTACACGGTCATCAAGCACCACTGCATCACCGACGGCGTCAAGGACGTTCCCGACTATCTCGTCACTCTCCCCAAGTCGGAGTACGGGCCCACTTACGACCTCGATTTTTTCTTTTCACGAGAAAACGTCTTTGTGATTGACAAGCTGGTTTTTGGCAATGAGGACGACTTCAAGCCAGTGTATTTTCGACTTCTAAACATGGACACAGGCGCTGTGATACCCCTTTGCTTTGTAGACAAGTCGGATACCCACGTGGTGGAGTACGAGGCTTTTGTGGACTATCTGCGGTACTTGTGGCTAGATGGGCCATTCTTTTACATCTACTCTGGGGCCGACGAGATGATTATTGTGGTGGATGTGATTGAAGGGTGGGTCAAATACTTGGTTCTGACGACGGAGATAGCCCATGAGTCGTATTTGAGTAGATTGACTCATGGACTGCTGTGGCTGTACGACAATCTTGTTGTCGATGTCCAGAGACACA
This sequence comes from Yarrowia osloensis, assembly GCA_900519015.1. Lineage (NCBI taxonomy): Eukaryota > Fungi > Ascomycota > Dipodascomycetes > Dipodascales > Yarrowia > Yarrowia osloensis. The sequence continues at coordinate 47,767 of ULGU01000014.1, forward strand.
CGGTTCATTACTTGTCTGACAACAGCAGATGTAACACGTCAGGGTTGTACAAGGGGCAAGTCCATTGGTGGAAGTTTCCGAAAGCAGAAAAGCTGGTCAAGAGGCAGGAGCTGGAGATTGGAGAGGGAGTGTCGGTGTTGTAAAGAGGACACTGCATAGTGTGGTGGATGTGTGGGTGAGTTGTGATGGACGTTGATGGCTGCTGGGCATTGGCTTGCAGGACGCGGTGACCAATGTCCACGATAATACTGAAGGACAATGTGGGTTGAGAGAAGATATGTGCCTGAGAGGCCGTATCTGAGTGTACTAACAGTGGTATATTTATACGATATTTATTGCATCTACGGTAACCAGAAGACATTGGTATGGTTTTGTAGTCAGTGAAAGCGTCTGACTTCAGCAGAAGCGACTCTTGTCCGTCCCACATTAGCTGTAAAGATGAAGGGGGCCATTGGCCACACCGACTGTAATATCTTGACCTTGCTACAAGTACGAGTACCGGTACTTATAACAGAAACAAAGGGCTTTCGGAAGCACATCGAACATTCACCACTCCTACCGGAGCCCCCACTTCCCCTCAGCCTTTGTCTTATGTGGTCTAACTTCAAAAGTAACTCTTGGAATTAAATTCTGATTACACCATTTAAATCCTCAGGTCAACATTTCAATACAAAAGTGTGATTAATTTCTCAAAAGAGTCTCTCCTCGTCGATTTATACCACTCCACACTCGAATACAGTTTGTGATCACACGACCGAAAAATAAGGTCTCGGCCGTTGAACCTTGTGTGGAAAACCCATGAGTTGCTCAGGCGAGACAAAATACCGCCTCATGGGCTGAAAAAGAGCAAAAAAGAGAGGACGACAGGACTCGAACCCGCAGCCTTTGGAGGACGTCGTTCAGAAGAACCGAAATCCAATGCGCTACCATTACGCCACGTCCTCAGGAATTGTTGATCGGGAGATGAAAAATCCAACATACCGGGCCGAAAAAGTCACGTGAGGCAGATTTTCAAAGACGATTTTTGGCTGATCAGGTAGGTATATTCAATAGGAGGAATATGTCGATATACAATTAAATAGCTAATAATACTATGAGACCAAATTTATTCATGTTGCTCACTTCTTATGCTGTTTTACACGACTCGACCGTTTCGTCGTTGGTTACTAGAGTCATCGGGCACAGAAGAGGCCGGGATTGATTCGAATGGGCAATATTACGGAGTGAATACTATCCTCCGGCTTATAGTATTGTCAGATGGTGGTCAGACGTGTCTTTAATATACTGCTTTTCTATAAACGTGGTCTATGAGGTGTTGTGGTAGAATAGTTAGACTTACTTGACTGGAATGACATTTAGTTGGTGTATTTGTTAAAGATGGAAGCTCTACACGGACCCGCCGGCCATGGGAACATCTGGCTTTGAATACGTCCTTGGACGATAGAAGCTGTAACCTACAATGACCTTAAAAGTCGACAGCACGCCCACTTGATCTCGGCACTCAACTACTCGTAACACACCGACAACTATTCAAACAATCAATTCTTACATACAAAGCTGACCTAGTCTACGTCTAGATCTTGAGCTTGAAGAGCTTGAGCAGCAGCTCAGCCTCCTTGATCTCCTGCTTCTCCTCGCCAATGAACTCGCCCTTCTGGGTCTGCTCCTCGCCCTCCTTTCGGAGAGGTCGTCGCAGAGTCTTGCTGAGCAGCTCCGAGTTGTTCTCGATGGCCTTCTCGAGGTTCAGCTCGGGAGAGTCCTTGACGACAACGTACTCAATGTGCACGTCGTCGGTGACCTCGAGACCCAGGGTCTTTCGCAGCTTCTGCACTCGGTTGAGCACCTCTCGAACGGTGGCCTCGCCCTTGTACTCGTCGTACACGTTGGTGTCGAGCAGACAGAGCACGTCCTGGTCGGAAGAGACCTCGAAGCCAGCTCCACAGTCGTCAATGGTTCGCGAGATGGTCAGATCGCCCTCCACAAGCTCAATGCCGTCGACAGTGCACTTGTTGGTCTTGAGGTAGTTGAAGACCTCCTCGGACGACAGCTGAGGGAGTCCCTTCTTGACTCGAGCAATGTCCTTCTTGAGCTTCTTGCCCAGCACGGGCCAGTCGGCCTGGGCCTTGTAGACCACCTTATGGGCGGCCTCGTCGTCGGTGATGACAACCTGTCGCACGTTGAGCTCCTCGACAATGTACTTTTCGAGGTCCCGGACATGCTTGAGGTAAGCCGGGTCGGTGTGGATGATGACCAGCGACTTGAGAGGCGTCTTGAGAGGCACGTTCTTCTTGTCTCGGATGACTCGGCCCTGCTCGATGATGGACTGCACTCGCTTCACGGCAAGCTCAATGTCCTCGTCAAACAGCTCCTCTCGAACCTGGGGGTAGGGCAGGAAGTGGACGGATCGCGAGTCCTTGACGTCGTCGCCAAAAGCAATGTAAGGCTTGATCTTCTGGTAGATGGTCTCGGACAGGAAAGGAGTAAAGGGAGCCATGGCTCGCACCAGGGTGTACTCGGCCTCAAACAGAGTGTTGAGAGCCTTGATGGCATCCTCCTCTCCGTTGTCTCCCTTGAGTCGAGATCGGTTGAGACGAATGTACCAGTTGGTGAGATCGTCGATGAGATGCAGAAGTCGGGGGACAACAGCGTAGAGCTTGTACTCCTTCATCATGGCGTGGATGTGGCCCACCAGGGACTGCAGAGAAGCGAGAATCCACCGGTCCATGACGTTGTCGGACTTGAGCTCGGGGTTGTACTTGAACTCGGTGCCGTACAGCTTGTTGACCAGCGAGACCTGGCCCTCCCAGAACTTGTAGGAGTTCCACCAGGGCAGCAGCACCTTGGAAACGACCTCTCGCACGCCCTCCTCCTGGAACTTGAGGGTGTCGGCTCGCAGAACGGGCGAGTTGATGAGATAGAGTCGCAGAGCGTCGGCTCCGAACTTGTCGAGCACCTCAGTGGGGTCGGGGTAGTTCTTGAGTCGCTTGGACATCTTCTTACCGTCGGCAGCAAGCACCAGACCGGACACAATGACGTTCTTGAAGGGCGAGACGCCAAACAGGTAGTTTCCAAGCACGGTCAGAGTGTAGAACCAGCCTCGGGTCTGGTCGATACCCTCGGAAATGAAATCGGCAGGGAAACCCTTCTCCATGACCTCCTTGGACGCAGGGTCAAAGGGGTAGTGTCTGGAGGCGTAGGGCATGGATCCAGACTCGAACCAGCAGTCAAAGACCTCCTCCACTCGTCGAAGAACACCCTTGCCCATCTTGGAGGGGATGGTGATGTCGTCGATGTGGTGTCGGTGGATGTCGTCAATGTTCTTGACGCCCGACAGCTCCTCGAGCTCGGCCACAGAGCCCACGCAGACAACCTCCTCATAGTCGTCCGACACCCACAGAGGGATGGGAGTACCCCAGTATCGGTTTCGGGAAATGTTCCAGTCACGGGCGTTCTTGATCCAGTTACCGAACCGGCCGTCCTTGATGTTGGAAGGCACCCAGTTGGTCTTGTCGATGTTCTCCAGCATCTGGGGGATCATCTCCTTGATTCGCACAAACCACGAGGGAACGGTTCGGTACAGCAGAGGAGTGTCAGATCGCCAGCAGAAGGGGTACGAATGGCGCACCTGGCCGTCGACCACCAGTCGACCGTTCTCCTTGATCTTCTTGATGATGGACCGATCGGCGTCCTTGACGTACACGCCCTCCCAGTCGGAGACGGCAGCAGTGAACTTGCCGGCGTCGTCAATGGGGTTGGGGGGGTATCGCTTGTCGGAGATGATGCCTGCGTCGGTGGCAGCGAGGTAATCCTCCTCTCCGAAAGCGGGAGCCTGGTGGACAATTCCGGTACCAGACGAGTCGGTGACGTAGTCGGCACAGATGACGGAGAAGCCGGGAGTCAGCTTGAGTCCTCGAGCCTCCTCGGAGTCGTCAAACTCCTCGGCAAAGTAAGGGAACAGAGGAACGTACCGCTTGCCCTTGAGAGACGAGCCCTTGATGCCCTTCTCCAGCACAGTGAAGTCGGCCTTCTTGGGGTTCTTGTAGAGAGTGGTGAGCAGAGACTCCAGAAGAATGTAGATGTCGCCGGTCTTGCCGTCCTTGATCTTGATGTAGTCAAAGTTGGCGTTGACGGCCAGAGCCACGTTGGAGGGCAGAGTCCAGGGAGTGGTGGTCCAGGCCAGCAGCTTGACCTCGGGCTCGTCGACCAGAGGGAAGGCAACCACAACGGCGGGATCCAGCACCTCCTTGTAGTTCTGGGCAGCCTCAAAGTTGGCAATGGGCGTGCACAGAGCGGTGGAGTAGGGCATGACTCGATGGCCCCGGTAGACGGCGTCCTTCTTGTACAGCTCCTGGAACACCCACCACACGGACTCCATGAACGACGTCTGCAGCGTCTTGTAGTCGTTGTCGAAGTCGATCCACCGGCCCAGTCGGCCAATGGTCTTTCGCCACTCTCCGGCGTATCGCATCACAATGGCTCGACACTCCTCGTTGTAGTTGGCCAGTCCAAACTTCATCACGTCCTCCTTGCCCTTGATGTCCAGCTTCTTGTCAATCTCGTGCTCCACAGGGAGACCATGGGTGTCCCAGCCGAACCGTCGCTCCACGTGATGGCCCGTCATGTGGGCATATCGAGGCACAATGTCCTTGATGGTAGAGGCCAGAATATGACCGTAATGGGGGGTTCCGGTCGCAAATGGGGGACCATCGTAAAAGGTGAAATGAGGCTTGTCGGCGTTGAGCTTGAGCGAAGTCTGGAAGGCATCAATCTCCTCCCAGAACGCCAGCACCGCCTGTTCCTCGTTGGCAAAGTTCATTTTGGTGGGTGGTGATTTCAACAGCGCAGTCACGGTTGATTTAATGCAAAATTTCAGGGGTTAGGGTTGGAGGCTGGACGAGGATGCGGTAGGTGACTCACATCACGTGTGGTATGAAAAGCTATAGTAACGGAGCAGTATAGATTTTTCATGGGCCTTCAAAAATAATTTTAATATAGCTCAAGAGCTATGTGAATTTCTGGCATTTTTTCTCGTTTTCAAAAAATAAATTGGACCTCCTTGGGTGTTTCTAGAATAGCCCTTTTCTGATCACTCATCGTAAAGTGTTCGTTCAGTGAAAGTGGCTCTGGTGGTCTCAAGACGGTTGCGATAAATCTGGAAAATTCACACAGCTTTTATTGCTGTAGTACACGTACTAATTACATTTTAGTCGAATTGTTAAAATACGATCTCGTCCGTTAACCGGATATCTCCGAACATCTACACATTGGCAATGCATACACTTTAACGGGCATGACTGACATGACTGATGACTGGGACGATTGTGACTCTACGGCATTCGAGGCTAGTTTGTGACTCTCTGGAAAGCCTCCGAGTGTGCTTATTCATTATGTATTCAAGCTGTCTACAATCGGTCCTCATGTTGCCTTCTATCTATGATCAGTCTGTCCTCAATCTGATGTAACCCCACGTTGTACATAGGCCAAATATGAGCGAAGCATTTCAGGTTGCTAGGCCAGCAGAGTACGGCCAGCAGAGTACGATGTCTCTCGTTGCAATCTCTTGTATCCGCTGTGGCTCTCGTAGTGTCTCTGAACATCCCCCTTTGTGGTTTGTCCAAAGTGGCTCACTGTGGATGTTGAAACGAGATGTGTGAGAAATGTTAGTGTTAACAACACTTGCGGACATTCCAGAGGTACGATGAGTAGAGAGACTAGGGCCAATTTCTCGCGCTGTATCGATTGCAGGTGGTGTCATCATGATCGCACCTTTGTGGCGGGTTTTAGACAAGACTATCCTGGGGTACATTGGGAGCCAGCATACTGGCTGTTCGGCTGCTCAAATAGAGCTGCATGTATGAGACGAAATGCACGGGAAAACGAGAGCTTTCGGGTGGTGTGAGTTATGAGCCATTCAGAGCAATATTCGACGAGTTGCGCACTACCGAAGTGACGCGAACGCGACACCGACCGACCTGGCAATCATAACGGCCAGGAAGTAATACAACCCGACCAAAGACGCAAAAATAATAATACTTCCTGTCGTTACATTATTCTTATCTCTTCTGGACCGTGATGTAAACGCCATATTGAGTCGGCGTCACGTGGCGTGCTTTCACTTTAGCTTTGCTCCATGAGGCACACATTTGGCGAGGATTCTTGGCCATCACAGATATCGAGACAGAAGCACGAGGGTTGCAAATACAAGTGCCAGGTAGTGCCGATATGCCTGGTGGCGGGCCGGTCTCTCAGCCATCTCATTTCCTCTACAGCTCCAAAACAGCTTTCCCACCCTAGAAGCAGACATTACACATTCAGATTGGGGCTCATATATGAGTGGCTATGGCTAATTGTCGCGAAACCCTCGAAACCCTTAAAGGTGCACCTGGAAACGTGGTAAGGATAGCTAGCAGCGGTTCCCAGCCCCCAGTAACCTCGATTACTGAATATACCGAGCTCAACCCCAGACCGCTCAGATCTAACCCCAACCCACACCCGCTTCGGAGCACTCCATTATAAAAACCTTATCGCAGCTCCCAACGCCGTCAGCCGGGTAACTCACGTGATCTCAAATTTTCACTTTATGCATCTTTCGAAGCAAACCTCCTAAAATGAAAGCAGACTGAAATCCAACTCAGCTAGCTAATTTTTTCACACAACAGCAAAAATGTCGACTACAGTGGAGAAGATCAAGAACATCGAGGAGGAGATGGCCCGGACCCAGAAGAACAAGGCGACGTCGTTCCATCTGGGCCAGCTTAAGGCCAAGCTCGCCAAGCTCAAGCGAGAGCTTCTGACGCCCACAACCTCTGGAGGCGGTGGAGGAGGCGCTGGTTTCGACGTGGCTCGAACCGGAGTTGCCTCCGTCGGCTTCATCGGCTTCCCTTCCGTCGGAAAGTCGACCCTGCTGAACAAGCTCACTGGTACTCACTCCGAGGCTGCTGCATACGAGTTCACCACTCTTACAACCGTTCCCGGAGTGATCATGTACCGAGGAGCCAAGATTCAGATGCTGGATTTGCCCGGTATTATTGAGGGAGCCAAGGACGGTAAGGGTCGAGGTCGACAGGTTATTGCTGTGGCTCGAACCTGTAACCTGATTTTCGTGGTGCTGGATGTGAACAAGCCCCTGGACCACAAGAAGATCATCGAGCGAGAACTGGAGGGCTTCGGTATCCGAATCAACAAGGAGCCTCCCAACATTCTGTTCAAGAAGAAGGAGCGAGGTGGAATCAACATCACCAACACCGTGCCCATGACCCATCTGGACAACGACGAGATTCGAGCCGTCATGGGAGAGTACCGAATCAACTCTGCCGACATTCACTTCCGATGCGACGCCACCGTTGACGACCTCATCGACATTCTCGAGTCCCAGAACCGACGGTACATTTCCGTCATCTACTGTCTCAACAAGATTGATAGTATCTCCATCGAGGAGCTGGATCTGCTCTACCGAATCCCCAACGCTGTGCCCATTTCGTCCGAGCATGGCTGGAACCTCGACGAGCTGTTGGAGGAGATGTGGAAGAAGCTCAACCTCGTGCGAGTGTACACAAAGCCCAAGGGCCAGCAGCCCGACTACGAGCAGCCCATCATTCTGCGAAACGGCCGGTCCACGGTGCAGCACTTCTGTAACCAGATCCATAAGTCGCTGGTCGAGGAGTTCAAGACGGCCTGTGTCTACGGTCAGTCCGTCAAGCATCAGCCCCAGTACGTTGGTCTGGCTCACGAGCTGATGGACGAGGATGTCGTGACCATTCTCAAGCGATAAGCAAGCCCAGCGAGCGAAGAGTGGAGGCGTCAGCCTAACGACAAGTATCGAGTGGCGCAGGATGAAGGTGAAGTGAGCACATGTGGCGAAGACAAGAGAAGCCGCAGAATGATCAGCGGGACAAGTCCCCACACCACAGCACACCTCACAGGACGTGTCACATTACACAAAAGGGCGAAGCCCAAAAACGAGACCCGGTCTCAGCGGTGTCTAGAGACACACAGCTAACGCTCACATAGTAGTGAATATATTGAGTATCACAGAGTAATTTTGGATTTGTAGGGCCTGTCGAGAATAGCACTTTGAGAACCGGTGCATCGGAAGTTGTAGAGACTGGTCCAGGGTTCTCATGGTTGGCTTCAGACACACGGAGCCACCTCGAAAACAGCAATGTGATCGAAAAATACAAGCAGCTGGCTGAACACCGTAGGTTCGTAACAGTGGCTTCTTCGCTGGCACACTTGTCCGAAGCCTGTCAGCTGGGCATAATCGGTGTGGTTACGGTATTCAACGGTGAATGTTATCAGTGGCCGACAGCGCCTGAAAGTAGGCTACCATTCGAATCTCCCCATTGTCGGTTTCAAGCGTTTCGCTGGGATGTAACCAAACCGTCAACTAAAAGGCTCGCCGGCAGTCGAGAAATACGGCAGTCAATACTTCAACAGCACATGCGGTCATTGGGGGCATTCCAAGGGGCACTCCAGGGGCATATGTGAACTGATCTCTGGCCAAAAATAGTAACCACTCCGTTGCCACACCAACCTTGAACATCCAATGAATGCCCCATATTGTTGCGTCATGCACTTCTGCCACACCAATACGGGGCTATCTCAATGGAGATGACCCAGCCTCGCGTTATGATGCGGCCTCAACGGGGACAGCACAAAGAAATATTTGGAACAGCCCCAAGATTGGTCAAATGACATTGAGCAGTGTCATGTGTCACAACCACCAGATTGCCTCACCACAGCCTAGAAGAAGTTGCCACATGACAACCAAAAGAATATAAATACCACCAGTGTCGGTCTTCTTTAGACAGCAGCGACACAGACACAGACAAGTCACTAACACAGATACGACAGACACAGACAAGGCGCTAACACAGATACGACAGACACAATGCACAGCGACTAACACAGATACAGACTCGTTCTGCTCTCACTAACTTAGGCAACAGCACACGACAGCTTACCACGAAACACGACAGAATGGACACGACAGCTTACTATGACACACGACAGAACAGATAGGACAAGTAAAGACTCAGTTTACACCGCCTTGACCTTCAGCAGAATCACGTTATGCAGTTTTTCGCCAACCATATCGTTTGATTCTTCAGCCAGTCGACTTCTCGCCGATGACAGCTCTTCTCCGAGTCTGCTTGTAAGGCACTCTCTTGTACCAATAGGGTCAAGAAGTGTCAAGTATTCGAGAGTCACGTGAATCGTAAGAGCCACGTGGCTCTCTAGACCACAACAATGTGGGTAAAAATATGATTATTGATGTACTGACTGAATGAGGTGTTGTAGGCTGTAGAAGTGGGCTTGTATCTGTAGGCTTGGTGGAGTCACATCAGCTGGACTCAGCCAGATTTCTAAAATAGATGCACCGGCCTGCCGTGATCAACGAGCAGCAACTTCAAGAAATAATCAATGACTTTACAAGTAGTATCACCCTAATCACAATAAATAAATTCCTCTAGCATGTCTTGCGACGCTTGTTGCTCATGGTCAGTGAGAAATCCTTGAACAGAGCCACAAGTTCTCCCTTTTCCAGATGCTCCACCTCTTTGTCGAAGTCGTCCACTTCTGGCATGTGTCGCTTGATTTGAGACACGGCAAAAGTTCTCACATCTTCGTTCTGGGCCTCGAACGCCTTTTGCCACAGGTAGATGCTCTTGGACATGTCTTCAGCAAGCTCTTTGGCCGTTTTGGACGCGATTTCCAGCAGCTCCGGTAGATCATACATCTGGGCCGAGACGACGAGGTTTGCAGCGTCGTCAAACTCCAGAGTGAGCTCTTCGCCATACAAGTAGCGCAGAACCACGTCAAGGGTGGATTTAGGCATGGACACTGTGACAGTCTTTGTGGATGCCTCATGCATGTTGGAGTTCATGGCGGCCCCAAAGAACGGCCACAGACCACTGAGAACCTGGGAGTGTCCACGAACAGCCTCTCCTTCCTCACTCTGCAAAACACAGTCGGTTTCTACTACTTGCCGAATGCGAGTCAGTCCTGTCTTTTGTATGCTGGTTTGGTCGGAAATGACATTCATGAGAGTCTCGGGCTCAAAACTTGAGAGCTTTTTGGTGACCTTCCAATCACTTCTCAACACCAGCAGGACGTCAGGAAACAGAAACGTGTTCTGATCAAAGGCGTAGCATTTGTCGACGTCGGGAAGGGTGCAGATAAACACGGCTTCCTGTGATGAGTGCACGGATTTGTTCTTGCTGTTGTAGAACTGGAGAAAAATGTCCACCTCTTCGTAAATGGGCTTCGCTAGCTTGTCTTTGACGAAGTAAAACGTTCCGACATCTTTCAAGTCAGCCTGAGCGTAAATTCTGCCTCGAATATCTTCTTCGAACTGATTTAGTGAGCACCGGGTCGTTTTCCCTCCAATCTTCAGCTCCTTGTCATTCAGTTCGGGCATGGTCGCGAAATATTTGTTCAGCGGGAACGTCTGTTCAACGCATCATTTGGTGCGATTATGCAGGGAGGTCGAAATGCAAAAGTGAGTCAACCTAATCTAATCTTGATTGGAGGTCTCGAAGGTGGTTCTTTGGAGTGGGTAGACGAACGAATACTAAACTATTTACTCCAGTGGATGAGAGGTCCGTCATGGATATTTTGGGCCCTTCTCTGAAGCGACGTGGAAGGAGCAAGTGAAGTGAATCGTAGCCATTTTCAACTGAAACGAGACACCATGGCCAGCCATGAAGGAGCCACTACCTGGTAGCCACTTGTAGTGTCACCCAATTCCGTGCACGTAGGGACGATCTCTTTTCTGTCATGTGGATTTTCATCTAGCTATCTTGCGTAACCAAACAAGGAAAGTTTTCCGAACACACACATGTGCAATCATTCATATACTGGCACTCGTACAACAGGTCTCCAAACAAATCAATTTTCTCTGCCGACGCTCCACGTTTGTCTCCAAGTCGTCCACGGTAGACATGGAAGCGCCATGGTTTCCGGCATCCAGAGTCTCGCTGTCGGTGCATGTGCGGAAGCCTTGGCCTTGCTGAATGTGATTCCAGCCAGTTAGGCATACTCAACTCGGGCAATACAGGCAAGGCGCTCAACACGTCAAGTCTTTACCCCAGAAGAATCCACTGCAGTACATACGAGTAGCTCACTTGAGCACTGCGCCGAATACTTGCTGCTGATGGCAAAAGGCTACGCGATGGCACATAAAAATACATAAAAATACATCCGAGTGGTGACGGCAGCTGTAGCAAGCCATTCGAGTTCCCCAATAAATAATCTCCGGGAGTGACCTAGAGACGGAGCATGCTGAGGCCAGCGACAGGCCGGGTCTGCAAAGACGCCGTAGACAGCCAATGGAGCAAGCCAACAGTCCGTGACATGCCAATACAGTCACAGGGCCTACGCTCGTAGCATAGGCGGGAGTCTGGGTACCAGCAGAGGGCTTAGCACGGACCGACGAGGCTGAGCTGTAGCACAACCCGTGGCTGGATCTGTAGCCGTTGAGCCACTCGTTCCTCGTGTTTTGTTGAGTCAACGCGCTCGTTCCATTCGCTCTGTTCCTGGTGCATAATCGACTCGTCGTAATACACGAGTCACTTCGCTCCTGGTGTATCACTACTCGCAACTTCTCTTACTCCTCCTCTCCTCACCCCCACTGACCTTTCTGGCGTGTTTTTCCACCCCATTCACTCCGTCTGAGTTCCTCACCACCATGTTGGCCAGACAAATGTCCTCATAGGTCTGCAGATTGTACTTGAGCGACTCGTCCAGCGCGACGGAAAACCGCTTGGACTGCACGTACTGAATGCTGCGCACCGTGTCCCAGCCCATGGAGTTCATCACCATGGCACACGTGGCCGTAGCGCTTCGATCGTTGCCCGTCTCGCAGAACATGAGCGTGCCCACGCCCAGCTGCGCGGCCTTTTCAAACAGACTCATGAGCCAGCCCATTTGAGAGATGATCTGGTGGCCTGCCAGCGGCGAGTTGATGGGCCCGGGATCCAGACAGTGAGTTTCAAACCGGCTGGAGTCGAAGCCGGCCTTGCGGAACAGCGACTCGGCACGCTCGGGACGCGTCACGGCCACCAAAAGACGCACGTTGTTGGTTTCGAAAAAATCGGCGTTGCGCAGCACGCTCATGGGGCCCAGCCAGAGACCCGGAAGCACCATCTGGGCCTCGTGGCGCTTCTCGTAGCGCCACTCGGTCAGAATCGACGGGTCCGACACAAAGCACGGCGGCACAATTATCCGGGGCAGCTCCATCGGTTGTTGTATGGCTTGTCGTGAGAGAAAGAGAGAGAGAAAAGAGCCGTGCCAGCGCTGCACGGTATCGCCGGATGTCCGCACAATTTAACCCGAAAGTACATGAAGACGCGTCATAGGGTTCCGACGTGTTTGGTCACGTGAACCAGACGGGAGCCCGTCACGTGACCGCCACATCTCACATTGGTCTACACTGCGCGATTACAATCTACAAGTTCCTGGCCATGGCTGCTTCACGTATTTCCACGCTGCACACTCCCAGCAAATCTTACGCTCCAAGTCTACTTTTATGGGCTGTAGCTCTCAGGAAGCACATCCTCACTGATTGGGAAGGTTCCCAATTGGGAAGCATGATTCTCACACAGTGTTTGCAAAAGTGTCGCGGCTGTCTCACAACTGGGGAGTTTGGCATTTATGATGGAATTGACACGATAGCACGTATCGGCTTGTTCTTATTGAAAAGTGTTTACTTCTCAGTTTTTTCATGATTTTACCCATTTTTCCCGAATTGTTTTGCAATATCCAGTTCCTCCGAACAAAAATAAGGTTTTTACACAGGGTAACCAGAGTAACAGGTTTGGCAACTTGGGTAAAGTTACCCGGCTGGGAAAGACGACTGGAAAACTGGGCTAGCCGAGATCGGGGTGTGATCGATTGTGAGGATGGTGCTGGTGTTTGGAGAGCATGGTGAGGTAAATAAGAGGGCGTAGTACATTGCTAGAGGGCCGTTCCGATCATAGCCATTTCAGTTGTTAGGCAAAATCAACTCAAACTCCGTCTGCTACAGGTGGCCAAGCAATCAGACATTGCAAGTAATATTGACGTTGAATGCGGTAAAATTACGGAAAATAGCGGTCGCCCTGCGAAAGAGGGATTGCTGACAACATAAAACCTCACAAGGGCTCTTTGTATGCTCTTCTGTGTCCTGTGAGATGCCAGTGGTGCATGGGCCTGTAAGATTCACTCAACGGGTTCTTAGTAAGGCTTACCGATCATCAAGGGGTCCGTGACCGGCTATGGGCTATCCCACCTGTAGAAAACAATTGCGGCGGCTTAGAGATGATATCGAGAGCCGCGCCGCCCTACATTCGACCTACAGACGCCTTTCCTAATCTCCTATTGATTGAAACAGCCAGCTGCACAGTGTGATGAGATGAACAATGAAGGATCATGTGCCGCTGTAAGCAGGCAGTGAGCCTGGGATCGAACCAGAAGATTAGGACATGCTAGCAATATAATTTTTATAGCTTTTTATAGCTCCTGGAGTGATTATAGAATTTATTTTGATTTGTTTCGATTTCAGCGATATTTCCATGATAACCTGATGGGGTAATTTTCTACAGCCAGCCATGTGCAAAGCCGTGTCTGAAGGGGTCACAGTAGAAATGTCAGTTTTGATCGTGCGGAGGAGATAAAAGGTGAACCTGGATAATAGACGCCAGGAAAATCCACACCTCCTATTCCTGACCTCATCTGTCTACTCCAGTGTCTGCAAATCAACGGCCTCAGTTTACCCCACTGAGCCACCAAAATTTTAACCCCGAGTTTAGCCACCTACAAGTAGGAACAATGCACAGTTGAAAATAATAGAGTCAAATAATAGAGCGAGAATTCGTACGAAAATCGCTGGAAAAAACCTGGACTATTGCGGACATTCAAAGAATCGGTTCCAGTTTCAACGGTGTCAATTGGTCTTCACCTGCTCTTTTTAGATAGTTGGCCGTTCTCACAGTTCTGCGCCACCATCGAGGTTGTAGCCCACACAGAGTGGTGATCGTGTCAACACCAAAGACTATCTAGCGACATCAAACCCGGTCACAATGGCACTTGTAATTTGCAGCTGCCATCCGACACGTCCATATACCCCTCCAACTGCCCTATGAGGCTACGCACTAGCCCCGCGTGCTTGTGTCTCCTAGTCTGAGGGGAAGAGAGTCCCGACTAATGGCGACTAAAGACGTTGACTAAAGACGTCGGCTAGCCGATGGAGGTTTGGACGTGTCACGACAAGGCCATCGTCTGATCTCCGGCTCTTTGTGTCACTTGTCACTCACACGACACTTTCTAGAGACAGTGGGAGGCTCGGCCATCGTGGGTGCTCACCCACTGCAACGTTACAGCCACTGTGGTGGCGAATGTTAAAGCTATAGATCGTTGAGGTGGGGAAGGGTTACATGTATGTGGGAATGTCGACCCGATTTCTGCCCCGTTTTTGCGGTGATTTCCGGCCAGTCTTGAATTTCTAACGATTTACTGGCATTTTTCCGGCACACACAAATCGATCACGTTTCCAACTTTTTCATTTCACACTCAATTCGGGTCCGTTTTGCTCCCATGTGTTTAGACTCTCATAGGACAGAGAGGCGTAGACCGGCATTGCTCAATATGGGCGTCTGAGACACGTTTCCGCACCAAGCATTTGACAGAATTGAGCCAAATTGATCCCAGATCAATCTCAAGGCGTAAAATCCCCCTTTGGCCCGCTTCAACACCGTTTTTCAAGCCTCCACTTCGCGTTGGCAAATTTCAAAATAAGCTTTTCTACACTTTCACATTAAGCTTTTGCCCTTTAGGTTCCTCGATGATGCACCCAATTGAAACCCCAAGAAGGAGACTGGAACCACACACAAGTTCCGAGCAAGCAAATCGATAGATGAAAAAAAGACACAGGTGAAAATCCCAGGACCCAAAAGAGTGGTAGCGGCAAAAATCACGAGATTCGGCCCAACACAGCCCGTTATACGGCGTCTTCCCCTCTCCCGACCCACATGATCTCCATACACACGGTGCAATCATAGTTTTTGCCAATTTTTCAGGGCCGAGGGTATGCCCTGACAGAGAAAGCTACCCTTAACAATATACCGATTTCCTCCGCTTCCTACCACGTCCACAGCGTGCCCTAGCCTTACCGACAGCTTATCCACTAAGAAATTAGCTCTTTTTTCATATTAGCTTTGGGTAACCGACAAAGGAGGTGGAAAAATTTTGTCGTTGACGTGCAGCCAAAGATGGGAGTTACCCTACCCGAGCACAGCTGGCTTATGTTAAAATTTTGCACCTTACAGTCTCCTTTTTTCTTCTCTTTTCTCTTCATCCTTCAGTGGAACTAAAAGAACTTCAAAATGGGTGAGTACGAGTGGCGAGGGAAACAAACGACAATGATGGAGTGGTGACAACGACAGCAACGGTGTGAATTGATCCAGGTCTGTTTGTGTCTGATTCGTTTCAGACACAAAACGGACAAATCGACACAACAAGCCGGACACGACAGCGACACATAACTGGGCTTGCGACGAGGAAACGACTAGCAATCGATCTAGCAGTGGATGGAGATGCTCCAACATCGAGGGCCTCTAAGCTGCGAACCAGTTGTCTGATCTGTGCCATTTGCGCCGATTCCCATGCTGTCACCACAACGAGCACGTGTCCTCGCACACGCCATCGAACACAAACTAACCCAGTTAACTTCACTGTTGAGCAAATGCGAGAGCTGATGGACAAGGTTACCAATGTGCGTAACATGTCCGTCATTGCCCACGTCGATCACGGAAAGTCCACCCTGACCGACTCTCTGGTCCAGAAGGCTGGTATCATTTCCGCCGCCAAGGCTGGTGAGGCCCGATTCACTGACACCCGAAAGGATGAGCAGGAGCGAGGTATTACCATTAAGTCTACCGCCATCTCCCTTTACGCCCAGATGGACGATGAGGATGTCAAGGCCATCAAGCAGAAGACCGTTGGCAACGAGTTCCTGGTTAACCTGATTGACTCCCCCGGTCACGTTGACTTCTCTTCCGAGGTCACCGCCGCCCTCCGAGTCACCGATGGTGCCCTCGTTGTTGTCGACTGTATCGAGGGTGTCTGTGTCCAGACCGAGACTGTCCTGCGACAGGCCCTTGGTGAGCGAATCAAGCCCGTTTGCGTCATCAACAAGGTTGACCGAGCCCTGCTCGAGCTGCAGATCACCAAGGAGGATCTCTACACCTCTTTCCAGCGAACCGTTGAGTCCGTTAACGTCATCATTGCCACCTACGTTGACAAGGCCCTCGGTGACTGCCAGGTCTACCCCGAGAACGGTACCGTTGCTTTCGCCTCCGGTCTCCACGGATGGGCTTTCACTGTCCGACAGTTTGCCGTCCGATACGCCAAGAAGTTCGGTGTTGACCGAGAAAAGATGTCCCAGCGACTGTGGGGTGACTCTTACTTCAACCCCAAGACCAAGAAGTGGACCAACAAGGACACCGACGCTGACGGAAAGCCTCTTGACCGAGCTTTCAACATGTTCGTCCTCGACCCCATCTTCCGAATCTTCTCTGCCATCATGAACTTCAAGAAGGACGAGATCCCCGCCCTCCTCGAGAAGCTTGAGATCAACCTCAAGACCGACGAGAAGGAGCTCGAGGGTAAGGCTCTCCTCAAGGTCGTTATGCGAAAGTTCCTGCCCGCCGCTGACGCTCTCCTTGAGATGATTGTCATCCACCTCCCCTCCCCCGTCACCGCTCAGAACTACCGAGCTGACACCCTCTACGAGGGCCCCATCGACGATCCTTTCGGACAGGGTATCAAGAACTGTGACCCCAACGCCGACCTCATGCTGTACGTCTCCAAGATGGTCCCCACCTCCGATAAGGGTCGATTCTACGCTTTCGGCCGTGTCTTCGCTGGTACTGTCAAGTCCGGCCAGAAGGTCCGAATCCAGGGTCCCGACTACGTCCCTGGCCAGAAGAAGGATCTCTTCGTTAAGGCTATCCAGCGATGTGTTCTTATGATGGGACGATTCGTCGAGCCCATTGAGGATGTCCCCGCCGGTAACATTGTCGGTCTGGTCGGTGTCGACCAGTTCCTGCTCAAGTCCGGAACCCTCACCACCAACGAGGCTGCCCACAACCTGAAGGTTATGAAGTTCTCCGTCTCCCCCGTTGTGCAGGTCGCCGTCGAGGTCAAGAACGCTAACGATCTGCCCAAGCTCGTCGAGGGTCTCAAGCGACTCTCCAAGTCCGATCCTTGTGTCCTGACCTACATCTCCGAGTCCGGTGAGCACATTGTCGCCTGCACTGGTGAGCTCCATCTCGAGATTTGTCTGCTCGATCTCGAGCAGGACCACGCCGGTGTCCCTCTTAAGAAGTCTCCTCCCGTTGTTTCTTACCGAGAGACTGTCTCCGCCGAGTCTTCCATGACCGCCCTCTCCAAGTCCCCCAACAAGCATAACCGAATCTACGTTGTTGCTGTTCCTCTTGACGAGGAGGTCTCTCTGGCCATCGAGTCCGGCAAGATCTCTCCCCGAGACGATTTCAAGGCTCGAGCTCGAGTCCTTGCTGACGACTACGGTTGGGATGTCACCGAGGCCCGAAAGATTTGGTGCTTCGGTCCCGACGGTACCGGTGCCAACGTTGTTGTTGACACCACCAAGGCCGTCCAGTACCTTGCTGAGATCAAGGACTCCGTTGTTGCCGGTTTCAACTGGGCCACCAAGGAGGGTCCTCTCTTCAACGAGAACATGCGATCCGTTCGAGTCAACATCATGGATGTCACCCTGCACGCCGATGCTATCCATCGAGGTACCGGCCAGATCATGCCTACCATGCGATCCGTCACTTACGCCGCCATGCTGCTTGCCGAGCCCCGAATCCAGGAGCCCGTCTTCCTTGTCGAGATCCAGTGTCCCGAGAACGCCGTCGGTGGTATTTACTCCGTCCTTAACAAGAAGCGAGGACAGGTTGTCTCCGAGGAGCAGCGACCCGGTACCCCTCTGTTCACCATCAAGGCTTACCTGCCCGTCAACGAGTCCTTCGGTTTCACCGGTGAGCTCCGACAGGCCACTGGTGGCCAGGCCTTCCCCCAGATGGTCTTTGACCATTGGGAGGCCATGGGCGGCTCTCCTCTCGACCCTACTACCAAGCCCGGAACTATCGTTTGCGAGACCCGAAAGCGACGAGGACTGAAGGAGAACGTCCCCGGTTACGAGGAGTACTACGACAAGCTCTAAGCATGTTAGTATGTTTGCGAGTCTAGAAAATAATTGTAAAAAATCACTTTTGAAGAGAATCAGAGACTGTAGATGTGTTGTAAATTTAAAACTGAGGTGAAAGGGTCTAATTTGTGATCATTTTACTTGAAATGCCACTAATTGTAAGTACCTACTCAAGTAGTCCTCAACGATGATGTCGGATGTTCAACACCGATACTGAGTATTTCTGTCTGCGGACGAGAATACCAGGCTTAATTGTTGTACTCTTCTGTTATGGCAAGCCGCAGTGGATCTTGAGTCGCCCTCCGATGGGTCTCAAGTCCAAGTACGAACACCCTGATAAGAGCCCTCATAAATCTCGCCATGGGTCCACATCTACAATGTTACAAGATAGTGCGAGTAAGGCATTATGCAGTTATAGAGGTTAGCTAGTGTATGTGTGTGTAATCGGGCATGACACGGTAAGTCATTGCTCTGCTAAGATGTCGCGGTACCATCCCTCTCGTTGTCTTGATCCTTGTTTCGGCTCAGCTTGCGCTTCAGCTCCTCGTTCTCCACTCGAAGAATGCCGAGCTCAATCTCGTGCTGAACGCTGCGCCCAGAGCCCAGCATCTTGCCCAGACGCTTGTTCTCATCCACTAGAGACTGCAGCTTGGAGTAGACTCTGAACGCGGCAGCTTCGTCATGGCCGTCGTGCGCCATGAGAGACTCGATGGTGGTGTTGAGGCGCCCAATCTCGTCCTCCTTGGTCTTGACCAGCTCGCCCATGTCTCTAAACACTTTCTCGACTGAGGGTTCGACTCTGTGAACGGTGGAGACGCTCTGTTTGGCCAGCAGCTGGGTCAGACGAGCCACCTCTTTCTGCAGTGTTTCAATCTCCAGTGACTGTTTCCATGACATGCTGGCTGGCTGCTGGTGGTGTTGCACGGGAGTGGTGGATGTCTGCGTCTGTGTCTGTCCGCCGTAAGCAAACGACTGCAGCGAAAGCTCCTTGGACCGGTCGAAGCCAACACTGTTGCCGCTGCTGCCGTAGGGAGCCGAGTAGTAGCCCGTGGTGTTGAAGCCACGTGACGCGCCTCGCGAGTAGCTGCCGGAGCCATGACTGTTGTACGTCATGTCCTGGTCGTACTCTCTGGAAGAGCTAGGAGCGCCATTCCCATTGCTGGCAGGTTTACCGTAGTTGCCTGCCATCACAGACAGAATCGAGTCTTCTTCTGTGACCTGCGATCGTCCACTTCCGATGGTTCCGTACATGAGAAGAAATGGTGGGGTGGGTGTGTGTGTGAGTTCTGTATGTGGAAGCTTTGTGAGTTCTGTGGTGAGTGTGAGAGAACTGTGATGTGTGAAAAGAGTGACACTCGGTAGCGACAGTTTAAGGATACACTCCCACCTGGTTACATGCTCTCTGTGATGGCGTCAGATGAGAGAGAATGAGGCTGCAGGGATGCAGGGAAGCGAGTGTGGGGTGCATAGAGAAATGGGGAGGGTTGTAGAGAATCACAGAAATTCTAAGAAGTAGCGGATGTTTGTGACGAGTTTTCCCTTATACTCTAACAGACCTCATCGTCTTTGTCTCTCTGTTTTCTTCCGTTCTGAATTGAGTAACAGAACGAACATCCCTTTCATCGATTGTCTTGTTCAACACACGAACATGGGATGCAGTTGTGCTGCATGGAGTGCTCGTGTTTCGTTTGAAGCTCAGCGGTAGCCCTTTAGACGATACTGACTCAGAAACGGGCACCCAGATCTGAAACACTCACTGGCTTTTATCTCAGAGAACAAGCTACACTGACAGCTGCCATTTGGTGTGTGCAAAGTGAGAGAAAAATCTGAGCTTGTGGCACTATACTGGAAGGGCATTGATCGTGGAAAACATCCCCACCAGCATCTTTCAGCAACATAATCTCTCTCGATTGTTTGTCTGCTGACTTCTTGTCCGAATATCGCTCACGGCATGACTCAACGAAGCGTAGCCAGGTGCAGGTTCTCGACAGCGACCTGTAACCCATGTGACTTGAGCTTGAGGCGCCATGTGATCATTTATCAAACTAGAAGTCTTGGCTGTCCAATTGATCTAAGGTCCCAATGATTTCTTAGCGCAAGCCACGGATTTGTCATCATCACCTAATGCCAAGAGTGGCTATGAGTGACTGCACCGCCTGGGGGACGATGGAGCCTATTGGTACAGAGACGAAGCTGGAGATTACATGGGTTCTTCCCTCTCAACACACCTCTGGGCTTGCTGATCCACATTTTAGAAACGAGACAAGTTACAATGGGCGCCCACTTCATTTTCGGAAAATTAGTATAACGGCTACACCTTGGGATGGAGTAACGCCACAGTTCTCAGAGTTATTAGACTGAGCCAGCTCTAAGAAACACAATGACACCAGTATCGACGCTATAATATTACAATTCATTAGATTAAGAGGTAAATTAGTAAGGATGCTTAGAGAAGAGCGACACAGCCGGCGGCAATGACAACTCCAGCGGCGAGCTTGGCGTTGAAAGAGGCGTTGATGAGGCCGGGAGCCATGTTGGCAGCTCCAGAGGCAGAGGAAGAGCCAGCGGCTCCGGAGGAGGCAGTCACGTTAGGGGCGGTGACGTTGGACGAGCCGGAAACGGCGGCAGATCCAGAGGCAGCAGCAGAGCCGGAGGCCGAGGTGGAAACGGCGGAGGTAGCAGCGGTGGAGTCCGCAGCGGATCCAGAAGCAGTGGCGTTTCCATCAGCGCCAGAAGCGTCAGTGGCCGAAGCAGAAGCAGAAGCATCAGCAGAGGCGGTGGCTGAAGCGTCAGAAGCGGAAGCGGAAGCAGAGGCGGAGCCGTCAGCAGAGGCGGAAGCGGAGGCGTCAGCAGAAGCAGAAGCAGAAGCATCGGCAGAAGCAGAAGCAGAACCGGTGGCAGCACCTCCTCCGGGGAGAACACCGAGCTGCTGTCCGAGACCGAGGACCTGGGCAGTGGCAGCGTCCCACTCGCTGGAGAACTGGGGGGTCAGAGAGGGCAGATCGGGGGTGACGATGGCCCAGACGTTGGCCAGGTTGCTCTGGACGTTCTGCAGAGCTTGAGGAATGTCGACGGCGCTGAGAGCCAGGAAGCCGGAAGACACCAGAGGGAAGTCGGTGCCGGCCTGGAACGCGGAGAGAGTAGCAGAAGCCTCGGACAGCAGAGAGGGGAAGTTGTTGGTGTTGAGTCCACCGGCCACAGCAGGCAGAGCGTCGTCAAAGAGCTGGGAGATGCCGGGGTTGTTGGTGACAATGTTCATGACGGCCCAGACGGAAGACGAGGCATCCTGGTCGGACTGGCTGTCGTCGGTCTTTGCTGCGAGAATGCCGTCGGCGATATTGGTGGCGATGGAGGCCACAATGGGGTTCTGGGCGTAGGCGCCGGCAATCAGAGCGGCAAGAACGAGAGATTGAGCAGAAACCATTTTGAAATTCGATTGATTAGGAGGTCAATTGGTAGTTTAGGAGCTCCAGGCCCCGGCCCACCCGCCGTATTTATACACACAAACCCCTTTGGACTCTGGCAGTGTTATTTGGCCAAGTACGCTAACGGTATTGACTCTTCTTTGTCAACCACGACTCAGAATTTATAATAACCCAGGCCCACTAACCCGAAATGACAGCTTCCCCACGTCTGGCAGCGCTAAAGACAAGGAAAAGCTGGTGTCGGGGTGTCCAGACGTCGTTTGTGCCTGTCTTTATTGAAGGGGGCGGGGCTTCCACGCGTAAAAATGAATGCCTGAGGGGAACTGTGCCCACATCAATTGAGCGGGGTGCGAGAAGAGCAGTACACAAGAAGGCGGTGGTATTCCTCCAAACTGCAGCGACGAGTACCAGTACATCGACCGAAACGGAAACAGACCAGGGGCCGATGCTACACTATCGTGGACTACTGCGGCACCCTGCTCAGCCGCACATGGGTCTGCCAGCACTTGGCGGGACAGGTTGGACTTGCCGAGCTCGTCAGAGCTTCAATGGATATGATATCAATTGAAACGGCATTCAATCATTACATATATCTAGAAAACCACGTCCATTCTTTCGCACTTATACATTCAACCCTTCCACGACTTTTATGATAGTAGCGCTTGTGCACTTTTTTCCCGTTAGTCTGCCTTGTCAAAGTCGGCCGTGCTACAGTGAACAAGTGGAGGCAACACAGCTATACTACACAGCAATGCGCGCTGTACATTCACCCTCAGCTGCTCAGATTGGCTTGAGGAGTCCTTGGCAACGGGCTATAATCCGATTAAAACCCAACGTGTGACGGCTTTACACCACGCCATTTGCCGCCAGCTCCACGCAGCCTCTCACAGCTCTCCTCTCATGCACCTCCCCACAAATTTTCCAATCTCGCACGTCACAGTTAGCGCACACAAGCGGATGACAGCACGCTAAAAGTACAGTGTGGCCCAAGAAGGAAAGGCTGCGCAGACAGAAGGGGTTGTGACGCCGAGAAAGTAAATCTGCTGTCAGTCGGCCCAGCCACGTTCCGAAGTTGTCCGAGGTCGACGATGTCAAGGTTGACGTGATTGAGACGTGGTTATGAGACATGTCACGGGGGCTGGCAGGAGTAAAACTAACCATTATACAGTCACACCACTGTCATAGAAGCTATAGTTGCTAGTACAAGCACCGGATTAATTAGCCAGAAAACTCCTCCTCCACATTCCTCAATTTACAGCTGTGGAGAGACGGGCGGAAAATGGAGTATTCGTCGGAAATTCAAAAATTTCTTCGAAAGTGACACTGGAGCGCCGAGTTTTTGCACACCTACTAAAACAACAGCTCGGAACAAGACAAACTCATTAGAATTTTGGGACGTTCACTGAGAGGCGAGATACCACCTATGAGTGTGCATCTCACTCTGTCGGCTCAAACAACGTTACAATAGACTTTGACGCTATAATAAAGTTCAATTATACCCACAATCAGATTTCCACCACATACATCGTGATGGACGCACCTAGAGAGCAATTGCCGTTAAACTTGAGGGCTTAAGTTGTGGAGTTACCGTTAGCATCACATTAAAATCTCACTCACGAAAAAGCCCCCGTTGTGTCAAATGAGCAATCCAATCATCTGACATAATCTAAGCAACTTTAACTTTAAACCACCAGCACAAAGGTCTCGACCACAATCTCCTGTGTATCTACTGCTTGGATAAATATACTAAATACACACAGCGCAATATACTCGTCAACACGTCATAAAGTCCTTTCATTAATCATACATAACTACAGCTTCTCCAACACAGTGCCGCACCTACCGTCGAGGAGCCTCGTCCTGCTGATCGTAAGAAGGATCAACAGCGCCCATGAGCAGCTTGACCAGCCACAGAGTGGGGGTCAGATCAACTCCCAGACGGGCCATCTCGTCCTGCTCGGTCTCGTAGTTGGAGGTACAGTCGACCATGCCTCCGACGTGGGGGTCACTGTCGAGCTGGCCGAGGAAGTCTCGGGCCTTGAGATCGTTTCCGACCTGGGCAAACTGGAAGGCCACGGCACCGGGACCGTATCGGGTCTGGGTCAGAGCCTGCTTGGTTCGCTTGATGACGTCAAAGATCTTGCCGTGGGGCTCGCCGGCGGGGGTTCCGTCGGTGATGGTGATGACCAGCACAGGCTTCTTGAGACCGCCCTGTCGAGCAGGACCAACAATCAGGGGCTGGATGACGTTGGCGTCCAGCGAAGAGCCCAGGGGGGTCAGGCCAGAGAACTTAGCCTGGGCCACAAGAGCCTGGGCAGCCTGCTCGCTGGCAATGCCGTTACCCTTGAGCGAATGGTTGTTGAGGAATCGCACCTCGATTCCGTCCCGGTCAAACAGCGAGGCGGCGTAGGCACATCGGCCCAGAATGAGCTTGAGATCATCGATTCGCTCACCGTTCTCCTCAAAGGCCATGGAGCCGGAGTCGTCCACGAAGAGGACAATGTCGTAGAGAGCCAGTCGCACCAGATCGACGGCAATCTCCATGGGCATGTTCCACTGGCCGGCAATCTGCTGGATCTGGGTGCTGATGGAGCCGGCAATCTGCTGCAGCGCCTGGGGAGGGTAGAAGGACTCGAGATGGTTCTCCTGCACGGCCTTCTGCAGCATCTGCAGGTACTGGCCCTGGTTGGCGCCTCCTCCCTGGGCGGGGGGAGCACCGTACTGGCCCTGCTGCTGAGGAGGCTGTCCGTACTGGCCCTGCTGCTGGGGAGGCTGTCCGTACTGGCCCTGCTGCTGAGGAGGCTGTCCGTACTGTCCCTGCTGCTGAGGGGGCTGACCGTACTGAGACTGGCCAGGAGGAGCACCAGCAGGAGGTCGGTTGTACTGACTGGCCCCGTAGCCGGCAGCAGCTCCTGCAGCGGCTCCAGCGGCGGCTCCGGGAGCTCCGTAGCCTCCCTGCTGACCGGGAGCCTGCTGGCTGTAAGACGGGGGCTGACCGTACTGGCCCTGGCCCTGGGGAGGCTGCTGGCCGGGTCTAGGAGGCTGGTGGGGGGCACCATACTGGCCCTGGCCCTGAGGAGGAGCTCCGTACTGGCCCTGAGGAGGCTGGCCGTACTGACCGCCCTGGGGGGGCTGTCCGTACTGTCCCTGCTGAGGAGGGGCTCCGTACTGACCCTGCTGCTGGCCGGGAACGGGGTAGGGAGCCTGTCCGGGAGCCCCACCGGCTGATCCGCCAGAGGCTCGAGGGGGGGCTCCTCCAGGAGCGCCTCCGGGGGCACCTCCCTGGTTTGCCTGAGCGGCTGCTAGTTTGCTTGCGAGACCCATTTTTGTGTAAACTTGTCTGTGGTAGTGTGGGTTGTGGATGTGAGAGTTGTTGTTGTGCGATTGCTGCCAGTCGATTTCTCTTTGTTGGCTGTCTTTATGTCAATTGGAGAGTGCAATTGAGCAATTGAGTGGTGAAGAGGAAAAGATAGTTCGACGACGTAACAACTTGAGTGCTTGGCCGTCATGTGTTATACCTCGCACACAAACGCAAGCACTAAGGTTAGAGTTGCTTCCCCGGAGTTGCCTGCACAAAAAAGGGCTATGCTGGGCGGAGCAGTGGCGGAGTAGTTTTGAGAGGTGATGCCATCGTGTGACTAGTACAGATAAGGGATATCTCTGATCCGCTGACTAACCAACCGAAAGCCATTGATTCAATTTGTGTCACCTCATCGCCGCCCAAATTAACTTAACTTTGCGGTGTTACCGACCCAGAAACCAGCTCACCGGTAATTAATAGAAAGTGGATCAGAAAGAGTCAATAGCTAATTGAGCGTGCTGGCATCGCATGATCGAACAAGATGAATTTAATATGCAATGAGACAAGACCAGCCGTTGGAAAACGGACGTGGAAAATGACCATTCAAATAATAATCCCGCCGTGCAGCCCGCGCATGTCCCGTACGTCCAGCTTACGTTCTCTGCATCTCCATGCACTTTGACGTCAGAGAGGAAAGCAAACACTCAATTTGCCACGAGGGAAACAAGGCGGACACTTGAGGGCACGTGACCAAATACACGCTTGCCGGCGACATATGAGTCAAAGGGATGTCTGTATCGGCACTCAACACAAGTTCGTGAGGCTTTTATTCACCTATAATGTGGTTCTAGCACTGCCCACTGAGCACAGTAGGCTGCATTCTGGAGGCTACGATCCGCACTTCATATGCACCCTAATGATGTGGTTCTGGCCTTCTAATTAATACCTGCGCACGATCAGATGATGACTCCGATTGTCCGGAGATAACAGGTGGCGACATTTGGACTTGAGTCACCGTCGAATAATGTTCAACAGTCGTGCTGGATAGCAGTCATGCACGGTTATTATCGAACAGCACAGAGAGAGGTTATTTCAGGGGGTGAAATGTGACCAGAATCACTGAAAGGGAATCAGATGAGTTGGGGAGGCCAAACTTATATCAGAGCGAATAAGGGCTCTGACAGTCTCTATCTGGACAACAAATATTGCGTTTGGCCCAGACAATCACCCAGAATTGAGAAGTGTCGACACAACCCCTATTCCTGCTTATATCCGGCCTGGAGTTGCCAAGCTGGTTCGGGTAATTCGTCGACAAGCACAGTCAAAATGAAATAAAATAGTGGACAGTAATACACGGCTAGCATACCTCTTAGAAGCCTATCGGCTTCAAGAGAATTTTGCCGGATTTTTTTTGGGGACATCATTTGCCCGCGGTAGAAGACTCTGGAACTCAATGAAACCTGAACCATTCATCTGGCACAGGTGTCCTGCGGGTGAACAGATCCTGGCATATGCAACCTAAGGGCATTTAACAGTACCCGTACGGTACTCTATTGTCCATACCGGTACCTGGTACACTCCAAATCGTTTCATATTTCAATCAAATTCATTCATTTTTACCTACAAGGCTATCCCAACATTAAACCTGCCAACTCCATTAACAATCCATCATAAATACCATGCACAGCGTCTTCGTCGACGTCTTTACGTCATTTTCATCCTACAGAGAGACCCATCAATGAGCTCTCTAGAACCTCGCCCACACAGGGGCACACTTGAGTCTCGAGGCTGTGAGGAAGAGGAACGAGAAGATTGTCATTCCTCCAGTGAAACAAATGAGACCAGTCCAGCTGGCGGTTCCGTAGACGGCTCCGGCGACGGGAGGCCCAATCAGAGAGCCAAACGAGGCCACCATGTAGCAGGTGCCGTATCGGGTTCCGAAGGACTTTGTGTCTGAGATCTGTCCGATACAAACGGGGGTCAGAGAGATGAACGAGCCCGAAGCAAAGCCCCACAGAACCGCAAAGACAATATAGACGGCAAACTTGTTGCTTGTGGGCAGCCAGACGGCAAAGATAAAAAGAGCCGTAGACGAGATGGACGCCAACATGGTGTTGAACCGGCCCCATTTGTCTCCTGTCCAGCCCGTGACCAGACGTCCGGCTGCCGAGCCCGCGTTAGAAATGGCAAAGATCCACCATCCGAACGAGTCATCGCCCTTGCCTCCAATTTCCTGTTCGATTCCGTATTTTCCGAGGTAGGTGAGGGGCACAAACAGAGACAATTCCATGGCAAAGACGGCAATGACCAGCAGGGTGAACCGCATATCCTTGAAGGCCGTGAGATCGACGGCCGCGGGTTTCTTGGCGGTTCTGATCGATGGCGTGACTCCTGGGTTGGCTAACAGCTCGAGCTTCTCCTCAATCTCAACAATCTCGGGGCCTCTCGAGTCACACAAGACGATGGAGACAATCAGCAGACCCAGATAGACAAACCCGAGAATACGCATGGCCCAGGGAAATCCGTAGGCGGTGATGCAGACCCGCATGACAATGGGGAAAACCACACCTCCCACGGCTCCTCCGCAAATGGCGATTCCTGATGCCAGGCCTCGCTTTTCGTTGAAGTAATGCGACACACAACTAGGACCCACCACAATCAGAACCGAGCAGCCAATACCGGTGCAAATACCGAACGACAGCATAAACTGCCAGTAGTTTGTGGACTCTGCGGTGGTGAAGGTTCCCAGCACAATGAGACAGGCTCCAAAGATGTTGAGAAAACGGGCTCCGTATCGGTCAAAGAGGGGTCCGATCTGAACTCCCAGAAAGAAGGAGAGAAACGCGTAGATGCCGAAAATCCAGCCAATCTTCTGCTCGCTGTCGTTTACCAGATAAGTGTCTGAGATGTAAGAGTTGACAGAACCAATGGTGTTCATGATGCCCAAAGACACCACCAGGCCACAGAAAGACCCAAACACCACCGTCCATGCCTTTCGGCCACCCTCAGGGTACAGCGGCGGGATATCTGAGATTGTGTCGGAGGTCGAATGTGTAGAAAAGGCGTCGTGATTGTCCACAATGTGAGTTGGAGGTTCGTTGCCGTCAGAGCTCTGTCTGTGAGTGTGTTCAGAGCTGTGGGAGAAAGTGGGCTCAACCAGATCCGAGAGCTGTTGCTTCTCGTCCTTCTCCTTCTCATCAGCTGCTCTTCCGGACTCTAGATCAAGAGGAGCACTGGGGGTGGTTCGTGTGCTTTCTCGAGTCTCTGATCGGTAAATGACTCCTGCATCCTCCAGTTCCTGGGCCACTAGCCCCACTGGGTCACGTTGGTACGAGTATTCCATGCTGTTTTTGGCGATGGTCGGACGTGGAGGACGGTGGTTTCTTATAAGAGCTGCTTTTGCGCCCTATGACTTTTGCACATCTGAACGGCTTGGACTATGCATCGGGAAACCACCCCCGACATGCACACAGAGTTTAAATTGATGTGGTTATTAAAATTTTACTAGAGAGCGTGAATAACCACTTTATGTGGAAGTTTTTGAGAATTTCAAAACGCGAATCAATTCTCATGAGTGCAAGAGCTACTAATATCTGGTTTTTGTCCCCCAATTCGCACTGAAATACCTTCATCCACCCATCCCACTTTAACCGTCGTATCTCACTCCGTGTTGGAGCCTAAAACCTCTCCCCCACTAATAGTCATAGATGTCCTCATAAGGACATGGCGAGCGAGCTGTCTGGAAGGACAATACGGATTGCGCACTAGTTGCGGCTGAATTTTCGATTCACCACCTCAACTCCTCGACAAATTCCCTTCCAAGACTCTGACCTCTCTTATCGCACATGAACCTCCACGACCAACTTCTCTGACGTCTGACATGAATGTGCGCTTTGTGGCTTACTGGAAGATGAGAATGAAGCGCTAAAGTACAGTATGATACTCTGAAAGAAAAGGGGCTTCGGCACAAGCCGCAATAACGGTCCTCGTACACCGCACACTCTTGGTTGCTCTTCCTGGGCCGGGAGCGTGAAAAGTTTATGTGCTAACAATTAGCATCATAGGCGCATCACAAGCGGATCACAAGCGGATCATGAAAGGCGGCTAATTAGGAACCGGGTAAAATGACGTCTTGGATGTATTTGATCATGAAACGAATCGAAAGGATTTGAAGCTTGGACCTAGGTGCGAGATCGTAATTGGTCAGGTATGACCTTTGTAAGGAACAGTTGCCTTAAATTTATTAGTGAATTTATTTGAAATTTATTTACATTTAATTTAAATAAAGTCGAAAAATCATATCAACCCGAATAAAATCTGATAAAATTTACCCGCTTATCAAGAAGATTCCCCTTGTCAGACAAGACTCACACAGTCTCTTGGCTCTTCTGTAGCACCCCTAAACCGTCTGTGTCGCTCTCCGTATCTTTCTCGGGAGACCCTGCAGATCCGGAAACAGCATTTGGGAGCGAACCAGAAGCGAGTGTGGGGGTGACGGGATTGAGCACCTGGTTTTTTTGTGAATTTTAGTAGAAAATCGAGAAAATTTCGGGGGAAATCAGATCAATTCAGTGGGTTCAGCATGCGCCGTACAATCATCGTTAAGAAAGTGAGCAGTCTCTGCGTACGTGAGCCTCAATCTTTTGACTCGATGATGGATCAAATCAGGGGGGGAGTCTACAACAAGAACCTCAGCTGATGTTGAGAGGGGTCAGTATGAGAAGCAAATATAGCCGCTGCTTATACCTGCCAGAAAAGGCAAAAAATGGATGAATTTGAGATTGAATCGATTACTGACCTGTCTCACAGCTCTTTTCAGACTTTGAAAGTAACTGCTAGCTATTACTAACCCACCCGCTGATTCCTCTGGCTTGTTACCACTTTATAGTCGACATGCACAACCATGCATAATCACGTTGAAGTTGTTTGTTGGGGCGGATTTGGACTGCGTTTAAGTTGCTAGGGTGATTCTGAAGGGCCCTAGAAGGAGGCCTTAGTCGTAATATTCTGAGAGAGATGATTAGATTAGTGGCTGGGTAGTGGACGGTCACGTGACAACACAGGCGCAATTTGCATGTATCTCTCGCTCTCCATTGTTAATGTGGAAACAAACAATCATTAACCGGCATGCACAATGCAGCAAACTCAGATACACGACATCACGCTTACATCACCACAGGACAACGCAACAGTTGCACAACCTCAACAGTAACACCAACACAACACAATGTTCCGAATCGCCCGATCACGTCTCATGCCCGGTCTGCTGGGCCTCACAACCGCCACCGTGGGTCTCAGTATGGCGTCGTCTCTGCACATGCCTCGCATCTACGCCGACGCTCTTCAACACCACCCAGTGTCTCAGCAGCAGGTGATCAATAACGTGAACCGCGACGTGGAGCGGGTCTCGCAGCAGGTGGAGCAGGCAACCAAGAAGGTCGACTACCAGCAGCTCACCATTGGCTCATTTGTGGGACTCATTAGTGGAGTGGTGATTGGCAAGTTCTCCAAGGTGCTTGTGTGGGTTCTCGGAGGCGCGGGTCTGTTGATCCAGTTCCTCAAGAGCCGAGGCATTGTCGAGAGCAACCCTCTGACCTCAAAGTCGTTCCGAGAGGGCGTCTACCACAAGCTCAAGGGCGTGGCCATGGTTCTGGGTCTGGACGAGACCGACTACCAGGAGCTCATCAAGGACAAGCCCTCGTTCAACATTGCCTTCTTCCTCTCTTTTATTGTTGCCGCTTGGAATATTTAGACGTCAATTAGACAATAGACAATGTATTAGTAGACGACAAGTAGCTGGTGGCGTTATTAGTTGGCGTGATCGAGTGGAGAAGGACTCAGTTGACGTGATTGGGCTCAGTTGAGAGTTATCTAAGCTAAACTCTTCACAATAAACCAGAACACTAACTAAATGTGAACTAAATAGATGCAAAGTAGGCACGACGTCAAAAAAGGACATACGTCTCAGGATTGTTAAAGGGCAGCTGGGTGACACAATAAAGCAATGAAATCACTTCTAGCTGTCTCAAAATCAGCTGAAAGACTCAATCTGGAGTCATCTCTCAACCCCGTCAGGAAAACTCAAATCGGCCCAAAGTTCACCTCTCTTATATCGCCCGAAGTCAGCACAGCTCGTTACACAACCGACCTCCAACAATGACCAAGGCAGCACGAGTGTCGCCCATCAAGAAGCTCGGCCAGTCCACCGCAGCCTGCTCCACAGTTGTGAGTATTTTGGGGAATTTGGAAGCAAGGAAAACTGGCTGAAAGTGGTGTCACGGAACCCCAGATCAAACAGAAAGAAGCAGATCATCATCTTGCGGTTCAGGCACTGACAGTGTCATTCGCCACAGATAGATCACAGAGATCACAGAAATCACACGGATCGCAGAGTTCATACAGATCACACAGACCATAGACATCAGGCAGACATTCTGTGACACCCAACAAGGAAAATCTAACACAGGCATCGGCATACGGCAAGTGCATTCTGGAGAACTACCAGACCGTGTCCAAGGACATGTGCCAGCAGGAGTTTGTCAAGTTCAAGGACTGTGTCCAGAAGCAGATGGGCAGAAAGTGGTGATCTGGACATCAGAACCATTGTATATAGACTTATTTTATTATTGACTTGAGGTGATCCGGAATCAGTCCACGCCGTCAAATGGGTGGCAGTTCTCTGTACAATCAGATGTAAGAACGAGTACATGTGAATTCTGAATCGTGGCACGTTTGAATCACACCAGCCTGTACTTGTGTTTTCCCCTCCGCAGCCACTGCGAGTCTTGTGCTTCATATTGGCCTTTCCTGTACAAGAACCGGTAGTGCGGAATTCGAAACCACGTCTCGACTCACATTGGCCACCCCAGTCAGCTAATGGCAGATTCGTACCCTTAATCGTGGTTCCAATGTCCCTGTTGCTCCGATATCAGTACTGAGAACTTCTCGACACGCAATAGTGAGGATGCCTTGAGAAAAGTGCTTCACGCTATCAAGCCCAAACTACCAGCTCCAAAAGGTTCTCAAGTGACAAAATCCAGTCACTTACTACTTGTATACTCAATCCTCAGCCCAGCTTTTCCCTACGTTTCCGTCTCCATTTCAACAAGCTGCTCTCCACACTTTGCACATCAACACCACAAATGAGGTTCTCATTAAGCCAAGACTCGTCCGAACAGTTCCAAAACTCATCAGTATAGCTGAAAAGATAGAGTAAACAAGCTGAGACTGCCATATCTCCTATGAATCCATTCTTTCGGCGGATTACATAAGCAAAAGTCACATTGTGGACCCCAACTTTTCAAAAATTGAAAAAAGTTGCTGGCCCGATGGTTTAGTGGTATAATTCTCGCTTAGGGTGTCCTAGGCAATTTGCGAGAGGTCCCGGGTTCAATTCCCGGTTGGGCCCACTTCTCTTTTTGCTGGTATTTCTTCTTTGCTTACTAAGACACTTCGATGGCTTGATGGACTGATCTCGGGGAAAGATCGGGGCAAATGATTGTAAAAATAGACCAGAACGTTCAGTGGATCGTTTCCAACTTTTGATCGGCTAAAACAACGAGCGAATCGTACGATGCAAGATCCAAAGTACTGGGTTCACATTTTTTTAGAGAACTGCTTTACACGAACTCCACAATCTTATCGTTGAGTCCATGGAAACTGACATGACACGGCTGAAATCGGTACCGTCAGATTCGTCTAAACAGGAGAAGAGATTTGGTACCTGTATTGGATCGTTTCAATATTTATCTTCTCTTTCAGGCGAAACGGCACGTGACTGAGATGTCTTTGAGATACCAGCATTCCATCTGTGGTCAAATTGCATCGTGTTGGGCTGTCATTAAAATTAAGCAGACATTTGGGCGAGTTTATGCCGTGATGTGTCGCGTCGAGGCTATCGATGTTGGGCTAAAAATAGCACGTTGCCTCTGGTATGAGACCTTTATCGTCGTGTCCACATTTGCCACCTTCTGACTGCTCGGAATCACAATTACACCTCACGGCCAACGCGTTATTAATTGTTAGCCGCATGTGTGTCTCAGTTTTTTCGCGTACGATCGACATGTTCAGACAGTAGAATGTGAAGATCACGCATAGAATGCTGGCTTTAATGGATGCTAAAATCGCCAGAGTGGCCACGTGGGCGTGTGGGGTAGTTGGTGAGATATCAGATATGGCACATGGGTGCCTCAAAAACCCGAATTCAGCTCTTTTGCACCGTGTTTACTCGGCGTGTGATCTTGCAGTGTTTGGGTTGAGACTAATGGAAGGTGGAAATAATTATGGGGCTTGCGGGAGGCTGTGCTGACGAAACAGGAGCTGAAACCGGGCTGCACTGCATGGAGCTCGACGGGCACGACTTGAACCGTCGTACCAAACATGTCTCAAATCTCAGAATCCAAGTCTGATGCACTTGTCTCGTGCTGTTATTAGACATGTGACATCTACGCTAGGCTCGGGTGGGCATTACAGACTCCACTGTAGCGTTGTAAACAATGGTTAGTGTGAGTCCAAACAAACACGCGAGTGAGGTCTACACCTGGCCCACGAGCCGCAAAAGCAGGTCCCTTTCATGTCCCTTCACTCCGCTAACCCCTCGGACTGTCACGTTCAAAAAATATCAGCGGCGCATTCTCCAATGCAAGTCCGGAATGTCCATTTTCAAATTCGTCGATTTCGGTCCCAGACAAAATTTTAGGTTGAGAGGCGGATGGAGGGGGATCTTTAAAGTGGAATATGGAGGTGAAGGACGACGAATATTGCTGTTGTTGGAATGGATAGGGGATATCACGACTACGACAATTCGTTCAAGCCATTTTTCAACTTTGTGGCATTCCAGGAACATGCTCAAATCAGCATACAATCCCACAGCCTGTCCCAATGTGGATGCTCGTCACCGGTGACGTACATAAGAATGTAACTTTGAGGGAGGTGCGTGTCGACGTGTTGAGCGCGTTGAAGCGTGTCCAAGGTGGGCAGGAGTGTGGAAATGAGTTGGAGACGAAGTCATATGACAGTATAGGTATAATCACGTGATCTGGCATACCAAAATTAGCCCCTTGTTGTCTCCAAACACCCCTAGCTTCTTGTCTCAAACGGTGTTGCTGCGCAACGTATCTGCAGACCCCAAACCTTAGACGTCCAAACATGCATGCACAGTCCCATACTCAAAAGTGCTAAGTTGGACTGATATACAGCTCTTCACACAACACACATACACACACACAACACACACCTGCTACAGCTTCCGCCCAGCTAAAGTCGCTTATTTACTGCTCTCAAATAAATGTCGCGGGATCGAATGTTTGGCTCTCGCCTAACATACGGGCGGCGCAACAAGTCGTCGTTTCTGCGAGAAAAACAGGAGGAGCAAATGTTGTGGGACCAGCAAGAGACATCATCCAACTCCAACCGCAACTCGGGCGTGCTCAAGGAGTCGTCGCACTCCAAGAACAACTCCATCTCGTCGCTGGCCGCTCTCAAACGACGGTCTTCCAGCAACACCGCGGCCCTCAATTCCAGGGATAACAACAAGGAGAACGAGAACATTGCTCTTCCTCGAAAACTTGACCATGCTCCCCGTTCTCGGCCCCTGTCCATGGTTTCGACCTCGTCGGTGTCTTCCACGGGCTCGTCCACTCGAACAGTGCTGCTCGACAGAGTGTCCAAGGCGTTTTCGTCCCTTTCTTCAGACCACGGATCAAGACGAGCTTCTGTGGTCCAACAGCCACCTCACACGCCCAAGCATCAGATGAACCCTGAGAGCCGATGGTTCATGACTACGGGCACAAACACGCCCAGCACACAGCAAGGCAGCACTCCCGCGGGCCGTACGTCGTCTCTACGTCGCTCCTTCGTCGAGAACAACCTCAATTCGCTGCTCGGAACCGACGAGGACCTGGACCTATCGCTGCATCAGTACTCTTTCGACAACAACAACAACAACAGCAACACCAAAACACACTCAGGAGACGTGTCTATGGAGTCTGTCCATGACTCGGCCCACAGCATCACTCTCCAAGAGGACGACCATGGCCACGACCACGACGTGAGCATGACCAGCCACGCCAGCAACGCCTCGCTGGTGTCTATCGTCTCCAAAACCGGCCATGGACGAAAAGAGTCCGCTACTTTCTACATGCTCGACCCCCCTCAACAATCCAACTCTTCTCTGCATTCGTACTCACAGCACTCTCAGTACAACAACAACAACAACAGCATCAACAGCTCACAACACTCAACTCCCTACAGACAATCGCTGGCTCCGGCACAGTCGCTGCGACAGAAGATCTCGCTCATGTCCCTGGAGAAACATGAGCCTCTGCGACGAAAACACATTTCCAAAGAAAGCATTTCCACGCCTCGAGAGCTGTCCAAGGACGAGCAGCGAAAGGGATCCACGTCGTCCCACTCGTCCTTCTTCTCCATCAAGTCGTTCCGATCGCAACACAACCAAAACTATGAGGAGAGAACGCCTTCGCGGTCGTCCACGGCCTCTTCGCTGGCCTCCATGTCGTCCAACCACTCGGAAATGTCCATCAAGCGGTCCTTCAGCGACGTGAGAAAGTCCATCTTGTCTCTCCGAGGCTCCAGCTCGTCCAACAACTCGGACTCGAGAGGAAACAGACGCTCCTTTCTGGGCAAGCGGTCCGAGCCAGCCATGGCCCACGTCAAGGCCCAGATCTCGCTGCCCACCCCCGACAACCTGTCGCGTGACAAGCTGCGCAACAAGCTGAAGGCGTCGTCGTCTCTGCTGTCGCTGACCCGGTCCGAGACCGACTCGTCGCAGGTCGTGGCCATGCCATTCGAGGACCTGCAGACCACCCAGCTGTCGACGCTGCTCAACCTGTGCGACTGCGGCGAGGTGGTCGACTTCTCGTTCTTTCTGGACTCGATTCTGTCGGACCACCGACAGGGCGCTCTGGTGAAGCTCGCCGAGGCATCGTACTCGGAGGTTTTCGCGCGAGGATCCTCCGTGTTCAAGATCATTCCGTTTGGCAACGACGAGCAGGAGCAGTCGCCTGTCAAGGACATCATCCAGGAGCTGACCATCGCCAAGACGGTGCAGTCGCTGGAGGGCTTTGTGAAGGTCCTGGGCGCCACCGTGTGCCGAGGCAAGTACCCGGACCACCTCATTGGTCTGTGGGACGACTACGCCAACTTCAAGGGCTCCGAGAGCCATCGTCCGGACTTTTACTCGGACAACCAGCTCTTCTGCGTGGTCGAGCTCGCCAACTCCGGCACGGATCTCGAGCATTTCGAGCTCGAGAGCTGGATGGAGGCCGAGTACGTCTTCTGGCGTGTCGTGAGCTCCATTGCTGAGGCCGAGTCCAAGTTCCAGTTTGAGCACCGGGACCTACACTGGGGCAACATTGTGATCCAGCGAACCGCCCGCCCAGACATTGAGGAGAAGCTGGCCAACATGTCGCTCGACGACCTGGACAATGCCGTGTTCGACGACGAAGACGACTTCGTGGCCCCCAACCTCAAGGTCACGCTCATCGACTACACCCTGTCGCGAGCTCGAGTCCCCGCTCGGTACGGCATTGACGACGGCGCTGTGACGACGGTGTTCACAGGCCTGGACCACCCCGACTTCTTCCGGGGCCGTGGTGACTACCAGTTTGACATTTACCGGTTCATGCGGGTGCTCATCAACTCGGCAACCTCGGAGATGAACTCGGTCGGCAACTGTGGCGCGTCCATCAACTCGTCCCACAGCTCGTTGTCATCAGTCGCGTCCAACAAGCGTGACTCCAACGAGACGGACTGGTCGCTGTTTGCGCCGAAGACCAACATCATGTGGCTGCACTACCTGGCGACCAAGTTGCTTGAGAACAAGGGTCTGTCGCATGTGACCACCACCCGTTCTGGACGTCTGTCGTTTGGCACCTCCAGCTCGTCTCTGAGGTCGGCGTACCTTGCCGGAGACGCCATGGACGCTGGTCACCACCACATGTCCAACCCCCACGAGGAGGCTCGAGCTTGCAAGTCGCTCAACACGGTGACGCGATGCATCGACCCCCGACGCAAGAAGCTCGGAGGCAAGCGATCCGGCACCGCCATGGTGTTCCAGGACTTTGAGTCCGCATCGGACGTGCTTGACTGGGGCTACAAGAACAACCTCATTCCCGAGGGGCTGTTGTAGGCAAAAGACACGGTCTTTAGACCATCACCATTATCTATTCATTAATATTATTCAGCGTTTTTTGCGTTAGTGACCGTAGCGCGTTCGATCCTTGTAGTTTGCATGCTTCACGATACTCACCTTAGATTGATTAGATGGTCAGGACATTAGAAGCTAGAGCAACAGGGTTCACTTGCAGGCCTCCAGCTACAAGTAGCTTTGTTTGGTCTGCTTTGCCCACTCTCTCCCCAGCATCGCCTTCAGCTGTGTGTTTTCGTTCTCCAGCATCTCCAGCTTCGTCTGCTGGTTGTGCGAACTGGCAAGCTTGGCCTTGCAGTCGGCTAGATCCCCTTTGAGTTGCCGGACACACTCGATGGCCGCGTCAAAGTTTCTGATCTCGTCGGATTCGGAGGTGCCTAGCAAGTCGCCCAGTGTCTTGATGCGCTTGCGGTAGGTCTGGGGCTGGACACGACCAGCTGGACCAGGACGAGAAGCAACGTTGGCAGCGGAACCCGGGGTTGAGCGGAGCTCCTCATCGCTGGAACTTGGCCGGGCGACAGGAGAG
The DNA here is from genome assembly GCA_900519015.1 of Yarrowia osloensis. NCBI lineage: Eukaryota > Fungi > Ascomycota > Dipodascomycetes > Dipodascales > Yarrowia > Yarrowia osloensis. The sequence goes on from ULGU01000014.1 coordinate 85,396, forward strand.
TGCCGGTTGTCATTGGGTGGGATCACATCAGCGGGGTCGACATGGATGTCGTGATGGGCAGCTTTGCGGTAGCCGGGCTCCGTTTTGATATCAGCATTTTCTCGCGGATCATGTTCAAGACGTGCGCTGTCCGGTCGAGATCGTTTGGCCGTCATGTTAATGGGGTCTGTGTTAGTGAGAAGTTGGGTGATATGAAGGGGGTAATCAGACCAGGGTATCCGTGACGAAGCTGCGTGTGTTGGTTGGGTCTGTGGGTCGATGTCAAAGGTATCTCCGTCTTTACTCACATGGGTATCTCTTTGTGTTTGCGTGTTGGGTGAAGGAGAACAGGAAAGTGGGAAAGTGGGCGATAAATAGAGCTGTGGACGTTACATGGCCTCTGTGATTCTGGAGCCCCCACTCTATTTGAGCTGCACGTGAGAAGCTTGGCTGAATCTTATCGTGAGCTATCTGCGTCAAAAGAACTCAAAGATCTCAGTCCGATCTGAGTGTGCAGTTGAAATTGGCTGAGTTTTCTGAACCACTCTTCGTAATTATAAGTCTTTTCAGGCTCATCCCCATATTTATTATTAGAACTATTGTCGAAAATCAGCTCAGGAGGCCCAAAAGATCATATTTTTTCATCTGATTAATTATGCCCATTTAATCTTTGAAAGAAAAAAAAAAAAAAAAAAAAAAAAAAAAAAAAAAAAAAAAAAAAAAAAAAAAAAAAAAAAAAAAAAAAAAAAAAAAAAAAAAAAAAAAAAAAAAAAAAAAAAAAAAAAAAAAAAAAAAAAAAAAAAAAAAAAAAAAAAAAAAAAAAAAAAAAAAAAAAAAAAAAAAAAAAAAAAAAAAAAAAAAAAAAAAAAAAAAAAAAAAAAAAAAAAAAAAAAAAAAAAAAAAAAAAAAAAAAAAAAAAAAAAAAAAAAAAAAAAAAAAAAAAAAAAAAAAAAAAAAAAAAAAAAAAAAAAAAAAAAAAAAAAAAAAAAAAAAAAAAAAAAAAAAAAAAAAAAAAAAAAAAAAAAAAAAAAAAAAAAAAAAAAAAAAAAAAAAAAAAAAAAAAAAAAAAAAAAAAAAAAAAAAAAAAAAAAAAAAAAAAAAAAAAAAAAAAAAAAAAAAAAAAAAAAAAAAAAAAAAAAAAAAAAAAAAAAAAAAAAAAAAAAAAAAAAAAAAAAAAAAAAAAAAAAAAAAAAAAAAAAAAAAAAAAAAAAAAAAAAAAAAAAAAAAAAAAAAAAAAAAAAAAAAAAAAAAAAAAAAAAAAAAAAAAAAAAAAAAAAAAAAAAAAAAAAAAAAAAAAAAAAAAAAAAAAAAAAAAAAAAAAAAAAAAAAAAAAAAAAAAAAAAAAAAAAAAAAAAAAAAAAAAAAAAAAAAAAAAAAAAAAAAAAAAAAAAAAAAAAAAAAAAAAAAAAAAAAAAAAAAAAAAAAAAAAAAAAAAAAAAACGCTTAGCCTAGCTAGGTTATATTTGTTTTGGCTAGAACAATTATACTCAATTAAAATTACTAACAAACTACTTCCACCAACACAACTCCGTCAACCTCTCACAGACTCCCTCAAATACCTTCCTGCACTTCTTCGTCTCAGCTCCTTTCCGTAAATGATCATAGGAATTGTGAGAATCACAGGAATGAGAGTCAAACAGCCCGCAGAGACATATGTGTTCTGCAGTCCGATGCTCTCCACCCATGGGCTCATACAGAAGAGAATCATCATGGCCAGTCCGTTTCTGATCACAATGACACCGATGAAGGCGTCAGCGGTGATCAGCTCGTAGCAGTCAATCAGATAGGTGACGATAATGGCTCCGGCAGAGCCGAAACTGAAGGCCACAATCGCAAATCCCACTGCGGGAACCATCCAATGCGTGTGGTTGGCTATGGAGATGCCAAACATGAACATGCCGATGGTCATGGAGAAGTTTGCAAAGATGAGAGAGTAGAGCCGGAACTCGGGCTCGTACACACCGTTGTTTCTCTTGGACAGCCATATGATGGTCTTATCGTTGAACCAACCGCCGTAGACACACCCAAGAAGACATCCAACAAAGGGTGATATGTTGATGTTGCCAATTCCGGCCGACGTGAAGTTGTAGGGAGGAGCCGCAAACGAGTTAGAGACGGTGGTGGATGCCATGGACAGAAACGAGAGAAGAAAGCCGTACTGAAGGGCCGAGAAGGAGACAATGGGGTAGGACACCAGAGTAAAAAAGGGAGTAAAGAGCTTCCGAACAAACTCCTGAAACGATCCTGGACTGTAAGTCACTAGGGCGAGACGTTTGGATAGCGGGTTCATCTTGATGGAGGGGTCAATATGGACTTGCCCCGACACGGAATCTGAGTGCACTTCAGACTGCCCAGTCTTGAGCTGTTCATCTGTCAGTTCGTGATTTTCTGCCACGTGACTTCCGCTCTTCAAGTAGTCTCCAATCTCCATCTGTTCGTCCGACTTGAGATGATCCGAATCGTTTCCCTCCTCCAAATCAGAAAGATCAGTAGCCACCAACACTTCTTCAGCGGGGGTGTAGTTGGTCTCTTCGAAAAAGAAAATGGTCATGACAAACTGAACAGCGGCGATAATGGCCACGATGATGTAAACCCACCTCCAGCCGAGATTGACAGTGGCATAACCAGCAGGAACTAGCACAATGAAATTGCCGATGGCCACCACAAACATGTAAATGCCGTTGAAGGTGCCTCGCTCATGAACAAAGTACAAATCTGCCACCGTCATCTGAATGATGGTCTCTGTGACGCTCACAGCTAGCCCCTGGAGAAACTGTGAGCCATAGGCTTCTCCAATCGACTTCATTCCAGACTGCCAGCCAGCAGTAGCTACCACTAGAGCCGAGGCAACTAGGTAGACTGGCCGTTTTCCAAACTTGTGAGAAAAGGGAACCAGAATTGGACAGCCCAGACCCAGACCGGCAACAGAAATGGCGTAGGTGTTGTTCAGTTCCGAAAAAGTCCATCCAAACTCCAGCTGCCACGGTCCCCACAGCACAGAAGATACGTCTGAGGCCGTGAAGGCAATGAGCGTGAAAAAGCAGACAATGAAGAAGTTGAGATGCTTGCGCCATCGAGACCAGTTGAGAGGCTGGTTGGGGTCGCTGCTGGGAGCGGGTTGGAGGACAATGGAGTCCGAAGAGGTTTCCAGAACCACCGTTCCTGGTGTTTCGAGGGACATGGTAGTGTAAGTGACGGGTCTGATGGAATTCAATAAGTTGTGAATGATATTGGAGGGACAAATTGGTTATATAGAGTCAAGAGTATACGGCTGGATCCCACAGACAAACTGCGTATCTTGGGTTCTGCTGATTGGACTTGGTCATATTGGATCTGGTGAACTTACAGGGAATCGTGTATCGTGTACCTGTTTGAAATCTAACTATTATGTTCAATTTATATGGAGGGTCCGATGTGGCGTTGATCATTTCAGAGAGTAAAACACTGAACGTTCTGTGATGGCTAGAGCAGCTCTACATACCAGATTATTAACGACTCCTACGGTGCCGTCGACCTTCATGCACTGAACCACTCTTCTCCCGTACACCCAATACATCCAATACACCAATCTAACAAGAGGTTCTCTGACAATTCAGATCCACGGAGTCTTGCGGAGATGCCATGGCTTCCCTGAAGTTTATGAGGTGCTAAGATAACCGATACTTTGGCTAGTGGTCAAGTGTTACAAGTACCTGACCGGACACACGGAAGGCAGCCAAGTCGTTCGGGGAAATCCAGGCAGGTGACAGACAATAACACTCACACAGCTCTGTTGATTTCAGTCCAACGTTCTATGATAACTCGTGAAATAAACCCCTACTAACGGTTTACTCACACCCCTCCTTCCTGAGACATGTCTCAGATCATCAAACCCAGTCAACCTTGATATAAGCACCTGGGCTAAACCTCCGTGGATTTCTCTTGGCTAACCATCGCGGCCCTAAGTTATCTCCGGACTCGCTGTCTCAGTGTTATCAACGTTGTGGAGTAGGCTGCATCTCAGTTCAGCGAATCCTCAACGGCCCTCTAAACCCCACCGACCAAGATCCGTGGAACAAATTCCACTGATCGTCTATCTCAGAAGACCTCAGATAGGCCAACGCCGAGTGTTGCTAATGATGCCCCTTTCTCCAGCAGACAAATACTCTTCTCAGACTCTTTGTTGTAGATGGCTCTGGGCTAGTCCTCCTCTCTGTGTCTTAACACACCGACTTTGCAGCTTCAAGATTGTTATAACCGAGCGTTATTGGTATCAAAATGAACTTGTCGATCGGGAACGCAGACCGTCTTACCAGGATCAGGCAGGCATTGAAATTCGCAAAAAGTTGTGAACGTTTTCTTCCAACTGAAAAAGTGGGGCATTGTAAAGGGCACGTGGTATACGCACGTGAGATGTGGCGTGCTTAGCTCAGGTGTCTCGAGCGTCTACATAACCCACTGTGGATGTTGATGCTCAGCTATGTTAGAGGACGGCACGGTGATATCACTATGAGATCTTGATAGACGTTTCATAAGCGATGAATCATGGCACGGTGAAGAGACACGATTATGTGTTGCTCATATTGGGTCAGTGTTCGGTCAGTGATGCAGTTGTGTAGGTGTGCTAGGTATGAGCGACAGCAATTCCCCATCACGTGATCTGTTGGAATCATCAGATTGGGGAGATGATCTGGAGCATTTTGATACTATACATAGGGTAGACTTAGCTCTGAACGATTCAACAGCGACATTTACACCAAGTCTGTCAGTTCTTTTTTCCACATTCAACATGAACAAGGAACCGCATGTTAGGTCTCGAAGCTTATTGAGCTCTTACATTTCATCCGAAAGTCTAAAATCCACTTTCGAACAGTTGACGTAATTTATGCATGTCACGTGTAGATTTCAGTGGGAACAAGTCTCTGCAACACATCAACAGCATAAATCCGTGTGATCGACAACTCTTTCAGATTGAGTGATACCCTCAACGTGAATAGATATTCGGAGTCCCCATAATCTGTTTAATCACGTGATATCTTCAGTTTTCTCATTTCTGGCCAATATCCGGGCAGTGACGTGTCGTCATGCTTAACAATGACATTTTGAGACTCGTATATGAGGAGTGTGCTTTGGAATCATGTTTAGCGCTTGGAGAGGTGTGCAAGACATCATCAGAGGTGCTAACATCGCTCGATAAAAGTCTCATCATGCGAAAGGTACAAGACCGAGCTCCTTGGCTTGAGCTGAACAAGGACTATTGCTCTTGGACGAAATGTGCACGTGTACTTGTTGCCAGAAGCAAAAGAGCACAGGATGGAAAACATGGCAATCTGAAAACCACCCAAGATCTCCGAGAAGTCGCCGAGAATAGTTCAGTTGACATTGTCAGTGTTGAACCGACTGATGTTGGTCGTGATGACTACATTCGACGGAGAATGACGCCTATGTTTCCAGATAACCAGCTGGAAAACCTGCTCAAGTATGACGAGTCAGTGGTCCAAGGAACTAAGGTATTTTGCGAGACCCAGGTGCTGGAGCTGACTACCATGGCGCTCTTAGCGAGTGATTACGACCCGGGTTTAGGCTTTACACTGTTCGAAACCGCAAACCAGTGTTTACTGCTCCTTCAGGTCTGAGAGTGAGACACAAGGACGGTGCAGAGGTAGAGGTGGTGGCCGAAAACAAGGTATTGCTACAAGTGCAGTATTACGTGGGGGATACTGACACGGAGGTGGACGAAATCGTGTTCAAGGCATCCCAGCCCAGAGACGAAGATGGAACATTGGTTATTGACCCTGATTTGAAGGCTCCCCGTATCCAGGGCAACTATCACACGGAGATAGGAATGGTCAATCTAGTGCCTGGTTCAGGCGGAGCTCTCATCATTCAGCACTTTATTCGAGACGAGGAGAGATCCTACCTGGGATACATTGAGCCCACAGCTGAGCGGAATGTTATAGAGCTGTGCAAGATACCTCGTCAGATATACATTGCTGAGCAAGGCTTCGATAGGGCCAGTCTGTGGTTCCATGCCCTCTACAATGGGTTCATTTATATTTACCTCTGCGGCAGGTTTCTTCAGCTCTGGGTTGATGTCGACACGACCGAGCAGCGTGCACTAGTGGTCTGGAACTCAGACTTTCCGGCTATAGGTCCCTTTGACAGCTTCAGAGAAACTAGAGCGAAATGGTGTATTGCGCAGGGAAGGCAGAGCGAGGGCCTGGATCGATTTGTGACGATTGAAAAGATGCCTTGTGGCTGTGTTGTTGGAGACCTTCACACGGGAAAGACGTATTATGCTCGAGGGACAATGAGGAAACCCAAGCTGACCATTCCGTTTGCTGCAGAAAACGATACTGTCGGGTTCCACGTGTTTGACAAGGATGTCTGGGGGTTTATCAACAATGTCATGGAGAATCTTTATGGAACTGGGGGGAACTACGACATTTCACTTCTTTACGACGATTTTTATCACGAACACAACGAGAAGCTGAGGGCGTCAGGAGAAGACGCGAGAGCAGAAGAGTCTACTAAAAAGGATTTGGAGGCGGAGGTTTGCGACTTTGTCTGCTATTACCCCCTTGATGATGAGGACTTGGGAATTGAGGTGGATGGTGCGGAGGAGGAGTTGATGGAGGTGCTGGAAGATTTACAGGAGAGAGTGGAGAATTTGGCTGTAGATTGAATTTGAATTGCATGGATTGGTGTTATGAGATACTCGCAGCTGGTTTCTAAAGGGTATTAAGAGTTATAGAATACATAGTTTGAGAGTTAGAAAACGGCTGTAGGCTACTTAAAGCATCAGCAGAGGAAGGAAAACAACGGCTCCAACAGCCAGCTTGTTGCCAGAGTTGGCCTGGGCGACGGTGGAAGGAACCGAGGGAGTGGTGACGTTGGCCTGGGTAGGCACGGAGGCGGTCTCGAGGATTCGGGTGACCAGAACGGTTCCGGTGATGGTGGTGGTCAGACCGGCAGAAACAGAGGTCTGGGTAGTGAGTCGAGTCTCGACAACGGGAGTGGGCAGAACCGAGCCGTGCTGGGTGACGGTGGTGGTCTTGGCAGTCTTAGCAGCCTTGGAGCCAGACTTGGTCTCGGTCACAACGGCCTTGGACTTGGTCTCGGTCTTGGCGGCGAGGGTGGTCTCGGCGTGGACGTACTCGGTCTCAATCTCGCAGGGGACAACCACGGTGATGGTCTTGCCGTCAATGACGGTGGGGCAGGTGGTGACGGTGTGGGTCACGGGGACGCAAGTGGTGATGGTGACCACGGTGTTGCTGCAGGCGTTGTCGGCGCAGTGGGTGACGGTCTGGGTGGTAGTGATGGTGGTGGACTCGGTGGCCGAGACGGTCACGTTGGCAACGGGGCCGGAAACAGAGCCGGAGACGGAAGCGGAGGCCGAAGCAGAAGCAGAGCCGGTGGCAGAGCCGGAAGAAGTCACGGGAGGGGTGTTGACCTGATCCAGCCACGCCTGGAGCTCACCAATGGTGGCCAGAATGGAGTTGTAGTTGGCCTCAAGAGCAGCAGACTTGGGGTCAATGGGCTCAAGAATGGCAGCAATCTGTCGCAACTCGCCCACAAGAGTCTCGACGTCCTGGACGAGGTCGGCACCAGTGGCGGTGGTCTGTCGCTGGAAGAGCTGTCGCTTGGCAGCAGTGGTAGCCTGCAGGGCGTTCAGACGGGCGATGACGCTGTCGAGAGAAGCAGTAACACTGGCAATGAGACCAGGGAGCTCAGGAGAGTTGGGCACCTCGGCAAGGATGGAGTTGAGAGTGTCCTGAAGACCAGCAACGGTATCCTCAAGCTGGGAGAGCTGCGCAGCAGAAGGAGCAGGAGTGAAGCTGGGAGCGGGAGCGCTGGTGGTAGGGGAGCTGGAGGTAGGAGCCACAGAGCTGTCGGAGGAGACAACAGCAGAGGAGGAGCCATCAGCGGTAGTGGGCAGAGCGGTAGTGCCAACAGCAGAAGTGCCGGAGGACACAGTAGACAGGGTGGAAGAGTTGAAGTTCTGGGCCAGAACCGTAGAGGCCAGAGTGAGGGTAAGCAGAGAAAACTTCATGTTGTTGAACGAGTGACTGGAAAGCGAGTGTGTGTGTGAGATCTACTGACGAGAATTGTCTGGAAAGTCGGGGTTTATATATTTTGTTTGTGTGGAAACAACGTGGCTTGGGCTCCGCTGCTACCCTGGAGCTAGCCCAGAAATCGTCTAGTTTAGTCAGAATGGGTAGCACGGGTCTATTGTGTTCCGTCCTTGTTTAACACTAGTACCTGGTGCCGGGCTATCAGCCTCGTCTTCTGGAAATCTATAGATTAGCTGCTACACTGATGGAGACTCCAATGCTTGTTGCAACTCGTTCACTTTTTTCCGTTAATCAAGATCAAATTGATCGAGATCTATTGACTCAATCGATTTGATCTGGCATATCGCCCCACACTTCACGACGCGTCGTAAACCAATGTTATGACGTCTTGACAGCGCCCAGACTACACAAAGAGCGGATTAGAACAAAGCAGGGCATTTTTCAATACTCCTGCGCTAGTCGCTCGTTCAATTGGATCAGGATAGCCTTCGATATTCTGTTATAAACGGGGATGAAAGCGACAGAGAATATTCAAGCACAATAAAAGGATTTTGTGGTGGAATAGCTGTGGTATGGCAACGGTCGATGTTGCAAAGATGTGTTTTCGAAAACCCAGTTGGCCGGATCAGGTTTAAATAATGGGCGGTGCACTAATTTTGGCGCTAAGAGCTCCCGTTTGCAGCATTCCCAGCTGTCAGAATCCTCGAACAACGGCAATGCGCGTCCAGATGCGCATCCCGCTCATTCTTTGAGCCACTTTGAGGTGTAGTGGAGATTTTCCGTGCCACACTCCCCCTACCTCATTCCATGGTGAACACGCGTGTCGACAACGTGTTGTGTGTTGCAGGTGTAGCACCTCTTAGCTGCATCCAATGCAGGGATAAAGCCCAGGATGTAATTCTTGATAATATCAGCCCATCTGAAAACGAGTGAAACATTATAATACAAGTAAACAATTTCTGTGCACTAAATCGATACAACATATGGACATTTTGGCCTAGCATCAAACTAATTGCCGATTCTTTGTGACGATTTCCACGTGTTTTTTGGGGCACAATGGGAGGTGGATCCAGTAAAGGGCAGTGCTACTTAAGCACACTTTCAACACGAGCCTCACACCCATCTTCTGAGCTTCTTGCAATTCTCAGCTCGTCAGCTACGAGTACCCGTATTCAATACCCCCGATACCACAAACAAGTGTCAACACGAAGTTCGATGTCACTTTGAGACTGTAACCTTAAAATTCGGCTTGCCCATGACTCTGATAATATTTACGCCACAGATAAGAGACTCAATCAGCGGTAACCGTTGATTTTTGGGCTTTCTAAAAATACCAATATCTGTAGGTATGAGGCCACTTTTCGAGTTTTTTACCCATGTCCCTGATGAACGTGACGACAACGTTGAAATGTAAGTGAGACTGACTTTATCGCTCATTTCCATTTCCCTGGCTAAAGTACTTAAAGCGCTCTCTTCTCATGGCACCGACCCAAACGGCAAGCGCCATTGAGACCTCTGTATCACTCAAGATCCCCAGCAATGCCCCAAAAGGCGAATCGAGTTCGAAGACCGAAACCAGATTAACTGGTCTGGTGGGGCCGGCATGCATATTCGTTTGACTACTATCGAACCTGAAGGTGCTTGTATTCATGTTTGGCTGGCTCGAAATTTCAAGGGGGTTCCATATGAGGTGTATCACAGTCAGCCTCATCATAGCAATACCCAGAATTGTTCATGGAAGACCTGCTAGGTACTGTCTTGTAGTCAGTTCGTAGTCAGTAACTGATTTCGTCTAAATTTCGAATCTGCCTCTGAGTCTCTTGACTGTTATGACGTTAAAAGCCTTTGTTTGAACCGCATCTTCATCAAGTGCAAATTACGAAGAGTCGCCCCATCAATACCTGTAGTACTAGCTCTTTGTCCCTTGCCTCAAAGTCTTGTTCGTCAGTCTTTGTTCAGCTTCTGGTAACCGCTGCTCAGTCTCTTTTAGCGTCTTTAACCCCTCGGGTTGAGCCTCAAGCTCAGCGAAGAGTGTCATGCTCTATTCGTCCACGATACTGTAGACACAGTACAGTAGATGTATGACAGACTTATTGCTCACTAGATTCCACTTGAAAAGCTATTCGGGCAACATGAGAATACTTCAAACACAACCCAATGAATCAGTGTTGAACTTGACCAGTAAGCCAGCCTCTCTTTGTGTTTGACTGTGAGAATGTTCTCAACCATTCATTGTAATAAAAACCAGCCTCAGCGTATACGAGCCCAACAAGAACCAGCATCAAATGAACAGTTCGTCCAGAGCCTCAATCCGATTATAAATACTCGAGAACATTCACTCATCAGCTCTCCACGCACCGTCTGAACAATGAGCTACCCCGAACGCGACTCCGAAGAATATATCCGCGCCAATAATGAGATCGTCATGCGTCGCTTCGCCATTCAAACTGCATTTGTTGAATGTTGCGGAATGTCTGTCAGCGAGGCTGACGCGATCTGCCCACGGTTCGAAGTCTACGCACATATTAAAGACGCGAAGAAGAATCTCGACGACAGTATGATCGTACTCAAGGACGTAATAAGCAAGATGCCTCATGACAAAGCTCAGGTAACCCTTGATAGGTTTGCGTACATTTTTTCGGACACCCCCTTTATGTACAAGCCTTGATAAATGTATGCACATGATTGTATCAATGAGACTATCGTACTGTAATTTGCTGAGGTATGTAAAGCTGCGTACTTGTAACGCATGAGTAGAGCCTTGTTGGTCCTTATCTGGTACGCAAGATAACTGCGGACTCAATGAGCATTTCTTATAAACATGCTCAAGGAGTATGTACGAGCCCAGTGCTACAGAGTAACTGTTCACAGACCATATCCCATCAATGCCAACTAAAAAAGGGGCTCTCATCGGTTCACTTTGTATACGAGACCTGGCTTCTCACTCTTGATAGTCTTTCACTGGCATCTCGATCCGCGCATAGTAGGCTTCAGCTACAGTGCGATACAAATGTGACAGGAATCGCTACACCATTACTTTCGAATCTGTTCCGCCGTCTAGTCTACTCGCAACGCTTGGCGGGTCCGTTCTTCGGACAATACTTCCCGTGTACACTCTAGAATCTATTCTATGACTATAAACTAACACTCGTTGGGCTCGTCCCTCTAAGAGAAGTAAGAGTACTCACCTCCAGCCTTGGTAGCAGCCTCGGTAAGAGTAGCCTTGGCCTTGGCGGCATCGGCACCATCAAGAGCAGCAGCAAGGTCGCCGAGAGTGAGATCATCGATTCGGTTGAGCAGAGCATCGAGGTCGAGATCAATGTCGGCAGACTTGGCGTCGTCACCAAAGTAACCGTTGTCCTTGGCGGCGTTTCGCACGGCTCGCTTGTTCTTCTTCTTGGCGGACTTGGCGGCCTCCTTGGACTTCTTAGCGTTCTCCTTGTTGGCGGCGGCATCCTCGGCCTCCTTAGCAGCCTTGGCAGCGGCCTCCTCGGCCTCCTTGGCGGCCTTGGCAGCGGCCTCTCGGGCGCCGGCCTCCTTCTCCCACTTCTTGGCCTCCTTGGCCTTTCGGTCGGCGTCCTTGAACATCTTGATTCGGGGATCGAGAGACAGAGCCAGGTCAACAGCCTCTCGGAATCGGGCAGTGTCCTCGGTCTTGTGCTTCTGTCGCTGGGCCTTGTTCTTCTTCTCAATGTATCGCTTGTGGTCTCGGTTGGAAGAGTCATCGGGAACATCCTCATCGAGGTACTCAAAGGTTCTCCACGAGTCAAACGAGTACATGGCGGCGTAGAAGCCCTCGACGTCGGCCTTGGCAGACTCCATGTCGCCGAGAGAAGGACAGGGCTGGGTCTTGGAGAATCGAATCTCGGAGTCGAAGAAGGGACCCCACAGCTCGATGAAGTTCTCGGGGGTGGTGTTCTTCTTGGTGGGCTGCTCCACGTTGGCGGCCTCATCAACTGAGTCGTACTGTCGTCGTCGGTTGGAGTCCATCAGCACCTCAAAGGCCTTCTGGATACACTTGAAGAAGTCGTCCTCGTCGAGCTTGGAGCCGGAGGCGGCCTTCTTATCGGGGTGGTGCTTGAGCACTCGCTTTCGGTGGGCTCGTCGGATCTGGTCCTCGGTGGCCTGGTGTCGGAGGTGGGAGATACCCAGCACTCGGTAGTGGTCCTGGGACTTCCAGTCCTTGGCCTCTCGCTCGAGATCCTCGATATCCTCGGCCTCGTCACCGAGATCGGCGTCCTCATCCTCGCCCTCGACCTGCTTGACGTTCTTGGCAGCCTCCTCCTTCTCGTCCTCAGACCAGGTTCGGCCTCGGAGAGTTCGTCGGGCGTGGGCCAGGAAACCGGGTCCAACAGGCTCAATCTGTCGCTTGACGGGAGCAGTAAAGGCGGAGTGGGCAACAAAGCCCTCGGAGTTGGCAGAAGCCCATCCGGAGGGAAGAGTAGGCAGAGACATGGTGTTGGGTGGTGATAGAAAGAAGAGTGCGTTGGGTGGTTAAAAGTTTTACACAGATTCAACTTAAGGTTTTTCACTTAGTCAGATCTTGCAAGTTGGGCCGTGATCTCAGCACAAGATGTAAGCTAGGTTGATCAGATGAAGACTTTATTCTGGAGACTAATGACTTGCCAATGTCATTTTTATGTCTTTGGATCAGCCAAAAAATGTCACTGACTGGCTAATACTACAAGTAAGTAATCGACCGCAGCTCTTTTCACCTCATGCAGCCTGAGAGTTTAATCAGGCCCAGTTGCTGACACTTGCTTGACGAAATCCAGCAGGTGAAGAATTGGTGCCTCAATCATCGAGTTGACATATATTAAATTCTGTAGCCATCACTTAATTTGCTGAACTAGTATTGTTCAAATCCCATGTTCGTCACACAAAAGCAGAAGATATGTTCAGTCACGTTGCGAAACTGTGCAATTTCTTGCTTAATAATACTTACAAGCTGTTAAATGTCTACCAATGTCCCAAGGAAAGACCTATTAATTAATACACTAAAAAAACCAATCAATAAAATAATAATCATTGTCTTATACCCACATTTTGTGGTCTAGAGAGCCACGTGGCTGTTTCGGGTCACGTGGCTCTCGAATAATTGACACTGCTTGATCTTACTGATGCAAGAAAGTGCCTTCTGAGCTGACCCGGAGGTTCTGCTGTTGGGTCGACTGCCTTAAGAATCTTGTGATGGCCGAGGAGATGAGTAGTCACACGATTCTGCTGAATTTGTGAGTTGTCTGTGTGTTGAAAGAGCCAAATGGGCGCTGGCTGAGCACTTACCGGTATCAGTTTGGCAAGTCATGCCGTGATTGTGTTTGTCGTGTCGCGGTGTGTCTTCTGTGTTAGTGTCTGTGTTGCTGAGTGTGTATCTGTGTTAGTGTCTGCTCGCGTTTGTATCTGTGTCTGCTCGCGTTTGTATCTGACTGGTTGTTGCTGTCGTAGTTGTTGCTGTCGTGGTTGTTGCTGCCGTCAAAACGAAGACCAAGGCAGTGGTATTTATGGTCTTTCGAATGTCGTGTGGCAATTCCTTCTAGGGCTTTGTGTGGCATCGTGAGTGCTGTTTTCGGTAATATCAATGAGGCTGTATAGAGTCAACCAAACAGTTCTGGAGCCCTTTCGAATGTTTCTCTTTGTCCTCTCCTTAAGACTGTCGCATGTCCGTGAGGCAGAAATGCATGCATATTGCTTGGCTTGAAGCACCGATTGCCGCATGGTGAGGCTGTGGATAGTGGTGAGGCAATTAGAGTGGTGTGGGCTTGAATGGGGTGTCACTACTGGCTGAGAATCAGTTTCAGAGTTGCCCCTTGGAGTGCTACCGCAGTGCCATGCACCATTGAGGCTAACCATCTCTGAAGTATACCCAGCTTCTAATTGAAAGTCTGCTGAAAAAAAACTTAAGTCACGGGGGTGTCAGTAATCTCAAAGGTCCCGTCAGTTTATACGGACTGATATAACGAAACACCCGATTTCAACGAATACACCTCTCATCTTAAATAATAATTACCATTAACATATACAAAACCCATTCTTTTCATAAGTCGGTCATCATTAGACCAGTCCTCCTGCTTAGCCACTCGGCCCAGCCCATGCCATTCGTCTCTCTCATGGCTTACGCCTTCTGACCATCAACAAACGTCAGCGCGTCTTCTCTCGTAATGCTCTTCACTGTGGAAATCTTGTTGTTGAACAAGACTCCGTAAAACTTGTCGGCCACATGGATCATCTCGTTTCGGAACGTAGTGCAAATGAACTGTGTAGGCTGAGCAGCGTTGGCAATCTGGGAAATTACCTGCGCCACTGCCGTTCGATACTGATCGTCCAGGTTGGCGTCAATCTCGTCAAACAGATAGAAGGGGGCAGGGTCGGATCGCTGAATGGCAAAAATCAGCGCCAGGGCACACAGCGACTTTTGGCCTCCAGACAGCTGCTCCACTCGCTGCTGCTCGTTCTCCGTCGAGTTGAACGACACGTTGATGGCCACTCCGGTGTACGAGTCGGGGTTCTGGTCGTCCAGAGCTCGACGCTCAATCACCAGCTGGCCCTTGCCTCGGGGCACAAGCTGCTGGAACACCTCGGTGAATTCCTTGGACACCTGCTGGAACGTTCGCTTGATGGCCCGGTCCTTCTGATCGTTAAGAGTGGAAATCAGCTCCTCAATGGACTCGGCCGACTCCATGAGGTTCTGCCGACGCGAAAGAAGTCGATCTCGGTCCTTGCTGAATGTGGCAAACTGCTCCAGGGCCTTTCGGTTGACATGGCCAAACTTCTTGAGCTCGTCAGACACCTCTCGGAACTCCTGCATCATGGCACCGTCGCTCTGGGCAGACACGTCGAGGAATGCGTCGTCGGGTAGAATACCAATCTCTCGAATCTTGGCCTGAACGTGCTCTCGTCGCTGCTCGAGTGCCTGTCGCTTGGCTGCCACTCGCTCGGCCGCCTTGGCAAACTTGGACAGCTTTCGCAGGCTCTGAGCCTGCTCGTCCTTGAGCTCGGCCAGCTGGGCCTCGTCGGTGGTCACCTGCTGTTCCGCGGCCTCCAGGGCCTTCTCGGCCTCCAACTGCTTGTTGGCGGCCTCCGAAAGCTGCTCCTCCATCTGGGCAAGCTTGCGGGTGAGAGTGGCGGCCTTCTCGGCCAGCTCTGCCGCATCGAAGTCGCCACTGTGCTGCAGCTCCATGTCGTCTCGAGACAGGTACAGGTTCTGCTGAAGCTCGTTCTCGAGACTCAGACGCGTCATCTCCAGAGCAGACACCTTCTGCTGCAGCTCGGCCACCGTGGCCGACAGCCCCGGAAGAGCCTCGCTGACCCGCTCCAGCTCCTGCTGCTGAGCCGGCGACAGCTGCGAGCTAAACTCTGACACCAACTCGGAGTTGTAGGACTCCAGCTGCGACTCCATCGTGGAGATCTCCCGCAGCAGAGACTCGGAGTTGCCGCGCTTCTTCTCAATCAGGCCCTTGAGCGTGGTGATGGCTGCGGCGTCGGCCTTGATGGACTCGGACGCCCGCTGCCGAGTCTCCTCGATCTGCTGCATCTCCATCAGCAGCTTGCTCTGCTCCGTGTGGCACTCAGACAGCCGGTGCTCGACCTCGTCGACGCTGCTCTTGATGGCGTTGATCTGAACACGCACCTGACCCAGCTCCTCCTGAGCCTCCTGCACGTCTCGAGCAGCGTCCAGCCGGCTCTTCTTGGGATCGTGGAAACCTCCAGTGAGCACACCCTTGGCATCAACTCGATCTCCGCCCAGTGTGATGGCGTTAAGATTGTGGTTTCGCTGAACGGCAGCGCCCACCTGCAGGTTGATACACACAATGGTCTTGCCGAACACCTGCTGCACCGCAGGCTCGTACTGGGGGTTGCACGAGATTTTGTCGACCAGCGGAAACACATTTTCGGCCTCGGGGTACTTGCGCCGATCGGGGCTGAGCCGGTTGAGCGGCATGAAGGTCAGACGGCCGCACTTTTCCCGCAAAAGCTGCTCAATCACCTTGGAAGCCACCTCGTCGTCCTCGACAACCACGTGGAACAGCGAGTTGCCGGCAGTCACCTCAACAGCCCGCTTGTACTTGTCGTCGAGCTTGATCAGCTCGCACAGCGGACCGTAGACCTTGTCCTCCAGACCCAGCTTCTCGGCCACCCGCTTCAAGTTGGACAGACCGAGCGACGTGTTTCTGTCCATGGTGGAAGCAAACGCTCGCTGAGCCTTCTCCACTTGCTGCTCCAGCTGGTCCTTGTCCTTGAGAAGATACGACTCCTGGCGCCATAGTGCCTTCTTCTCGTCGGCAATGCCCTCCCGCGACTGCTGGGAGGCGGTGTGGCTTCGCTTGAGCTCGGAGTATCGCGTCTCGCCGTCGGCAAACGCCTGTCGCTGCTCCACAATAGCGGCATCCTTGGCGGTGATCTCTCGCTCGCACTCGTCCACGCTTCGCTTGCCCTTGGCCAGCGCCTGCTTCCGGCTCTCCAGAAACTCGGAAATCTCCGCAATCTGGCGCTGCAGCCACTTGTCTCGGGCGGCCTTGGACGTGAACTGCGCGGATCGACCCTCTCGAGACAACAGCGAGTCCTTGGTCGCCGAGGCCTCCCGCAGAGCTCGGTTAGCAGCCTCAAGCTGGCTCTTCAGAGCGTCCCGCTCGCTCACGGTCGACGTCAGCGAGCTCTCCTTGGCCGCAATCTCGCCCTGCACTCGCTGCAGCTGCTGCTCACGCGACAGCTCCTCGTTCTGCAGCGAGCCGTGGATTCGGTTGGTCTCGGCCAGCTCCACCTCGAGAGACGCCTTGAGTCGCCGCAGCTGCGCCACATCGTCACGCGCGTGCGACGCGGCCAGATCGGCGTGCTCCCGCGCCCGGCTGGACGTCTCAATCTCGCCCTCCACCTCGGTGATGGCGACGTCCTGCTCCTCGATTTTGGCGAGCCGAGCTTCCCGGTCGGCCGCGCCGCCGTCGTCCATGTCCTGCAGCTCCACCAGCGCCGTCTCCACGGCCTTGAGCTCGCGGTCCTGCAACGCAAAGTCCAGGCACTTGCGCCGCTTGTCCAGCTGCAGAAACTCGTTGAGCTCCTGCTTCTCCTCCTCCAGGTCCGACAGCCGCGTGTTGATGTCGTCCAGCGCGCTGTTGATCTTGAGAATCTTGTTTTCGTTCTCGATCATGAGCTTCTCCGACTCGGATCGCCGCTGCTCGTACACCTTGGTACCAGCCACCTCCTTGAGCAGCGCCAACCGCGTCTCGTTTTTCGCGTTGGTGAGCGCTGTGATTCGGCCCTGGGGCACAATGTAGTAGGGGTTGGCCCGCGAGAAGCCCGCCGACTCCAGCAGGTTCATAATCTCCGAACGCGTGCTGGACTTTTTGTCGAGCGAGTACTCGTCCTTCTTGGAGCCGATGGTTCGTCGGATGGTGACGATATCGCCTCCGGTGGGCAGCCGGCGGTCGCTGTTGTCAAAGATGATCTCCACAAACGCACTCATGGTCGTGCCGGACATGCCGGAGCCCTCGTGGATGAGGGCCGCTCGCTCCTCCTTGTTGAGATGGTTGTAGGCGTCGGACAGGACGAATCGCACCGCGGCAAAAAAGTTGGACTTGCCGGATCCGTTTCGGCCCACCACCACGTTGAACCGTGGCGAGAACGGGTCGATCTCCACCAGGTTTTTGTACGACTTGAATCCTTGGATTCGAATCTGGGTTAGTAATGGAGAAAAGGGGGAACTTTAGGTGACCTTTGCGCGAGGGAGTGACCTTGGCAATGTTATGAAGAGGCGGTTGTCTTGCTGAGACGGTTCGGTTGTTTGTCTTTCAGTCGAGTGACACAAAAAGGCACACGACAGTCGGTAGACAATGGGTTGCTGTGACAGTAGTCGTGGCAGCGGCTGTTATCGCTTCTGCGTGCGTTGCTTCTGTTTGTGTCGCCGCTGTTTGTGCTTCTTGTCGTTCTGATGTTGTGTCTGTGTCTGTGTCACAAACCCGTTTGTGTCACCTGTACCGAGTGTGCGCCAACGAAGCCAATCACACGCCCTCCTCGTCCATGTCACGTGACAGAGCCAATTCCCTCCACGTGACCGCTCCAAGCTTCCCATACTCACCTGCTTGATATACATGTCGTGGTGTTGTGTAAAAGTGTGTGACGAGACGCGTCTCGATTTTTACACTATTGGGAGTAGGTAATTAATGCGTCAAAACCTTATGCGCGTTTTGGATTGAGAGGGTGTACAGTGTAGTCGAGAGCACAAGACAACAAGCCGAGACGTCTTTTGAAAGATATGTGGGTGAATAATTATGGGAGTTGAAATGAGCGGCTCAGGATGGCTAGTGAGAAGTATTTGCTAGACTCGTTTTGGGGCTGTGTCTCAATGTGCCGTGATTCACACCTGATACTATAAACCTAAAGTTTGTACAGTGAGTGGGTGGGACGTGTTACAGGTCGACTTCGAGTATCGCACAATTTTGTAGCTCATCAGGCAAAGGTTGGAATAGGAAGAGCTATTAATGGGACCAGCAACAGTCTCAACAATAGGTTAGACGCTTGCATAATCAATCAGCTATTTCGCTTTCAATTACACCTATCTGCACAGCACCATCTCAGCATGGAGAGCTGAAGCAGGGGTCAATGTCTTACAATCGGAGTTGAAGGCATGTGTTCTATATTAAAACATTGAGTGCGCAAATGCTGAGTACAAGTACGACACTTGAGGCTTTGCAACGGTTTTGCTTGTCTCTGACATGTGTGAACAAAATATTACTCCGCTCCACCTTGTACAATGGTCGTCTCAGTTTGAGCAGAGAAGTGTGATAAGACAAACAATAGAAGAAATCCATTTTTAGGCCAGATTTTTCACTTAAGAGAACGTTCTCTATGGGAGTTGAACCTCTCTGCTACCTCACCTGAGCTACAAGTACTGTACTCGCAGTCAGGTCTTCCATCCTCAATTTGTGTTTACTTGACCGTCCTTCGGCATCAGTTGAAGCCTAGAGCACGCTGGGGGTCCATATCTCGTCTTTCAGACATGGTATAGAAGAGATTGCAGCTTCTCAAATTCTACTACAGCTTAATCTCTAACAAATACAAAAAGTGATCACCT
Organism: Yarrowia osloensis; assembly: GCA_900519015.1. Classification (NCBI taxonomy): domain Eukaryota; kingdom Fungi; phylum Ascomycota; class Dipodascomycetes; order Dipodascales; genus Yarrowia; species Yarrowia osloensis. Next base: position 104,494 of record ULGU01000014.1, read on the forward strand.
CCCACAATAGTAATGTTTCGAGATATCTTCACTTTTGACAATTCATATGAGTAACGTTTGTTAAGGTCATACTTGACCTATCGGTGAGAACGCAGTCCCTCCCCTTCGCTCGCCAGAAAGAATGGTACGACAAGCAAAGAGCAGTTTATCATATCACGTGACTCCATTAAAGCTCTCAATCTATGGCTTTAACGGCTTTCTCATGACTGCCACTAGCGTCCGCTCTCACCCACCACTTCCCACATGCATAGAACCTGCAGCTGCACTGTTTTTTGGACCTCCATCTCAGCATCACGACTCTCAACCCACCCTTTCACACAACCCCCTCTCTAACCATGGCCGACTCGCAAATCAACTACGACGACGCAATTTCGTACTGGGCGTCGGTTCCTGCCACAAACGACGGCGTGCTCGGTGGCTACGGCAACACGTCCGTTCCTCGAGCTGACGTGGTTGGCTCCATCACGTTTCTGAGACGGCTCAAGACCCGAATGCCCGTCGAGGAGGGTGCCATTAAGTACGGCGCAGACGTCGGAGCCGGCATTGGCCGAGTCACCAAAGACATGCTGACCCAGGTGTGCGACAAGGTGGATCTGGTGGAGCCTGTGGAGCAGTTCGTGAGCCAGGCCAAACAGGATCTTGCCGGTAACGACAAGGTGGGCGATTTTCTGGCCATTGGAGCCCAGGACTTTGTGCCCGAGACCGGCAAGTACTGGGTCATCTGGAACCAGTGGTGTCTGGGCCATCTGGACGACGAAAATCTCGTGCTGTACTTCCAACGGTGCATCGACGGCCTCCAAAAGAACGGAACCATTGTCGTCAAGGAGAACAACGCTCCCGTGGAGGACGAGTTCGACCCCACAGACTCCAGCGTGACGCGAACCGACGCCAAGTTCAGAGAACTGTTTGACAAGGCCGGTCTGCAGCTCGTGCTCACAGAGGTCCAGAAGGGACTGCCAAAGGAGCTCTTCGAGGTCAGAATGTACGCTCTCAAGCCCAAGGAGTAATACAAGAATATAGATAATGCATTAGGATTGATTGGTTGCCGTGAGGAGACGCTGTGGTGTCGTTGCTGAGTGCACTCATGTCTGAACTACTGTACAAGTAGGGCACGCAAGAGTGTCACTTATATGGTTAGATTCAGCTGTCTTTCTGTAAGCATCGATTTTCCATATCAGCGAGACACCTGCTCTATTACAACTCCAACCACCATTACAATCATTACACCACTCTTTCTTGTGTCTTGCTTGATAATATTGCCTCTATATAGCATCTTGGCATGCACCATTGCATGTTTCTGGTCACTGGGGTTAGTAAGAAAACCGGGGAAATCGAATAAAATCGACAAATGTCAGATAGGAGCGAAAGACATGCTAAGATTACATCTTCATTGGTTATCAGATGAACTATGCAAATTCTTAATCATCATTTGCGGTTTTCGAGCGGAAAGGCGGTGGATACTCACTGTTTGGTCATCAGAGTGACAACCAGGAACCCAGTAGCCAAGAAGGAACACACACGAGATTCTGCGCGTCGCAGAGCGTCGAACGTGTGCCTTTCGTCCAGGATATCGGGTTCTCAGCTGTCACTGTGATGAGAATAAAAAAGTTTTGGACGTCATTTTTCATCCCAACTATATAGCCTTTAATAAAAGGAGGGTAACTCAAAAGCCCTAGTCACGTGTAAATCTTATTGCTGGCTGGTCCCAGACTGGTCTCTGTCGTTGAGACAACTGAAATTGAGATCGAGTCTGAAATCGAAAATCGCAATTTGAAATCCGAAGTCGAAATTCGAAATTTGAAGAAATTCAAATTATTCACGAAAATCAAAATAAATGAAAAAAATCAATTTAAAGTCGAATCAATTCATGACTGTCAAAAGAAAGCTCCAAACTAGTTTATGAGCCCAGCGGATACGTTTCATGTCATAAACAACTACTTGTAATAAATAACTCTCCTCAGCATCACCAGCCCACTCGATCATTCTCAGTATAGTCAGACCACTCCATGATCCTGCTGCCGAAAAACTTGCCTCCAAAGCACCTTTGAAGCACTCTTGTGAAACATGAAAAATAGAATCTGCAAGCTGGAAAACTAATTATCAATCTCGTATGATCTAGGCCCATGTGCGGTGTGAAAATAGTGGTGCATCTAAACACGGGATATTATCTCAACCATCTCATCACAGTATCTTGCTTGTTGGACGCATTTTCTACCGAGCTACAGCACACTAAAATATACCCGTACGTTCGAGGGATCGTTTTTTGGTCTTTCTTTTGATCATAAATGCAAATAAATAAGGGTTAATGAAACATGACTCAATGGCTCTCTTGGAAGCGCTCATACGCTCGCACGCTGCGAAACTCAGACGGCTCAATTGCCTTCACGTGGACACTTGGCCGCTCATGCGGGTGACACCGTCCAGCCGCTCTCGCTCGCCCAACTTAGTTCATACCGGAGTTGGAGTAGGCGGCAACAAGCCCAAAGCCCTGGTACTTGTTGGAGTTCTTTCGCTTGACAGAGCCGCCGTCGGCGGCTGACAGGCCCATGTCCTGGGGCCCCGCGGTCGCCAGCTGCGCGGCAATACCACTGCCTCCTGCGGCGTTGGATCCGGCCCGCATTCTGCCCTGGAAGCCGCCAGCCCGCGACAGGTTCATAGCCTCGTCAGCGGTGATGGGGGAGCCGGGCGAACCCACCTTGGAGAAGTTGGGGGAGTTGCCGGGGCCCGAGGGCACGGAGGAGGCGACCGAGGCGGGGGCGCCGGTCGAGGCAGCCTGGGAATTGCGCCGGAACTGCTGCAGCTTCTGCTTGTGATCCTCCTCCTGCTTGGCCAAGGCTGCTGCCAGGGCCGACGCCTTGGGCGACATGGTGGGCGACATGGCCGAGCCAAACTGCGACGGCAGCGACTGGGCCACAGAGCCGTAGACGGAGCCGCTCACGGACTCGGACACGGACTGGGGAATGTCCTGAGAGCCGGCCGGAGGCTGGTTGGGCTGGGGCACGGCCATGGGGGTGGACTCGGCATTGGCGGAGCCAAAGTTGTTGCAATCCTGCTTGATGGGGGGCCGGCTCTGCTGTTTGGGAGCAGCGTCTTCCTTGGATCCAAAGAGGTTAGACAGGAATGGCATTGTGAATGTGATGGGGGGAAATGTGTTGAATGTGCTGTTATGTGACTGGAAGCGTTTGTGTGCGACTTGTGTCTGCGTTTGTGACTGCGTTTTCGTGGGTCGTTGAAACTGCGTCTGGTTACGTCCCGTTCAGACTGTCTGTGTCTGTGTCGCTAGTCTGTTTGTGTAACCTGAAAGTGGTGCGTAAATCACTACCACCGTCTGTGTTCGATAAAAGGTGTCTCGCAGAGTCTTGCTGGTGCTCGCCGTGCGGATTGTCGAGGTGCAAGCGGGTCGAGTGTAGGGGTGGGTGGTGGTGGCTCAAAAAGTTGTGTGGAGAAGGATAAGTTATATATCTGGGGTTGAGGCAGACTTGCTATTAGGTTTTGTGAGTCAGACGTTGTGGGGTGAGAAAGTCGGACGGTTCGTAGAGCGTGAGAAAAGCAACGAGAGGCGCTGGAAGCGACTTATATAGGTGCTCAAGTGTCTGGTTTATGAATTTGCGCGAAAAAATTGTACATATGCCATACAAAATCCCGCCATAATATCGGCTTTTCCAACAGGCCCTTTTTTTATGGACCCTCCCAAAATGTGCTGCCTATTTGACTCACCTACGTCATAGCCCACATACACCACACATGTGTATCGGATGTCACATGCCGAGACGCAGCAAAAGCCGATACCGGCTAAATGGAGCGGTCTGTGGGAAGAGCCCAGGAGCTCCGGTGGACAAGGGAGTTTTTCAGACGGAATGCAGCTTGTCTCGATCGCAGATTCACGTCCTAAAACGCTCAATTCGCTTGTCTGGAGGCTTGGTTTCGTGCTAAAACGACACGGCCCTGCCGAGGCTGATTCTTGGTTAGCCGTGGGGGTCACGTGCAGGGTGGAGAATAAGGTTGGTTGGGAGGAGTGACCAAAGCTTAATTTGGTGGCGTTGTTGTTGGAGATGTGGCGAGCGAAATACCAGACGTTTCCCACGTGTGACCATGTGGGCGTGTAGATGGTTACGTAAGGTGGTGGTTTGCAATTGGGGGAATTGATTTTTGTGGTTTCGACATTTGTTCCGATTTTCCTTGATTTTCCATTGAATTTTAGATTCCCCAGTTTAAATCCGAAAATCCCGGAACTATACAATCTGATTCATCTGGAATGAGGTTTGGGAGGAATTAGCGAATTGTGTGCCGTAAGTGTGCAGTCAGGAATCGAACTGCGGTGCGTTGTCCGAGAAGAATAAGGCTCAGAAAATAAGGCTTGATTTTCGAGGAATATTTAATGGCCCGAAATTGGCGCATAATACCACAAGGCTGAGCGAAAATGACGATAATATTTGGGTCCAGATTATGTGACTCGATTGTTATCCGATAATAAGTGGTTAAATTGAATGCTAAATGGGACGATATGCAGGAGAAGAGAACATATTATGATGCTGGCCATAGCGTGACATACAGGTGTATAGAGCGTCTCTTACTCGTCGAAGAAGAGGTCTCTTGGAAGAGTTGTACAAGCAAAATGGCTTGGTAACTCGCAACCCGTTCACTCGGACTCCGCACGCTTAACACGTTTCTACTCGCTCAAAAGGTTCCTAGACTAAGAGCTCAAGGCTATTCTTAATTTTGGACAAGGGGACGGTGTCGTCATAATGAAAGAGATTGCCAAAAGACCTGTTGACCAAGACCAGGTGTATTTCAAAATGATCCGATCGATGAGTTGTCGCTCTCTGTCTCAAGACTCATCTCCTCCACCGCCTGATGATCTGCCTCGTCTCTATTCGGTGACATGTCACCGCGGTTTAACTCTCGCACTCCGAACACTATGTTCCATTCTTACAGTGGAGTATCGAATCACGCCGAGTTTCGAGACATGTGTTGGAGCTGGAGACAGGCCGGAAAGCCGAGCTGAAAAGCCGGTCGAAGATGTTTCTCACGTCGGTCCACTAGTAGTAGCACGTTTCGTCTTGAACCGTACAAATACCTCATAAACTGGCTGTCCATTTCACTCATGCAACTTGGACATGCACCACTCTACAAGTACAAGTATATCACTCATAACCGCTCACAAATGACGCTGTATCTCCTTCAAGTGACGGCCGTACAAGCGCCCCTGCTTGTAAGTCTCCGCCTTACGCCATGGCTTCTTTCAGCTCCAGGCACCGTCCCGTTCCAGCCGTTGACCTTTACGCACTCCCAAACAGGCCGTTTCAAAACACCCTGGTCCGTCGACTCTTTGCTCTCTCGCTATCTTGCCAGTGTGTCACTGTCTTGTCTCTTCATAACAAATCCGCCTTGCAGGAGCCTGTTGCTTAGCTCCGCTAGAGTTTGCTCGTAAGTTTCCATAAGCCAATTGTCTTTCTTGCACGGCTCCAGTGTGGCGATGGAGAAGGTAGAACGAAAAAGCGACCGACGCAACGTGTGTCTCTCCCGGCTGAGCGATTTGACCTATTTTTGACCGGCCGCTCCAGGCTCGCCACGACCCTCGTAAAGCACTTGCGACCCATCCACAAAACCATACTTGTATAGTTGTCGACCGGTGGTCCAGGGAAAAGACCGCATATGAGACAGACGGAAAAAAGATGTGCAAAGAAATACAAGGGTGATGTGCACTCTCACCCACCAAGGCTGATCTCCGGTGCAGAGATAGCTATGATAATAGCGGCGGTGGAGAAGCTTTCCCGACCGACCTTGGCCCGTGTCTAAAAAAGATGGTTGCTGTGGGCTGGTGCTGGGCTCGAAGCAAGGGTTACTCCGAGAACATGTGCCAGGGATGCAGTGCAGAGTCCTGACGCAGTGCAGATAGGAGGACGCAGACGCAGAGATATATTTAGTTCGAGGGCCACGCGTCATGATGGCACTAGTTCGTCATTTTGGATCCGATAGTACCCTGTGAGTACCTCCAGTTTTACATGACACCACTTTATCATGTTCCATACCTCCTCGAAGTTCGCCATATACGAACTAAATTGGCAACACTAGAAACACACTTACAAGTCTGGGTGTTTGACAGGGGTTTCGAAGGGTCACTCAATTATCATACTGCAAAAATCTCGTGACTGTATGTCAAGTATTCACACCACCATAATTATTTGAAGATGACCTTAAACAAACTACATTAGCAAGACTAATAAATTACTTGCAACACTGGGAGCTGTGCTATGCTACGATGGGACGTCTACTTAGCACTACACCGAATCCCCCTTAACTATAACCCAGGTATGTGTTGTCCTGTTACACTTTGAAAAATCCAGCCCCAGACGAACTCGAGTAACTAGACTAGAAATATCTCCACACTACCACCTGTAGTCCCCACAAAAGGTGCGTCTGGAATGTACGGTGAGGTAACTGGTTGCTGAGGTTATTTCTGACAGCTCGGCTAGCCGAAGGGTCCAGAAACGACGTTTAAAAAACGTGGAGAAAGTATGGAGACGTGTGGGCGACATGTAAATACGAGGCCGACTGTACGGGCTAAATTAGCGGCCTAAAACCGGTCCACAGAGTCTTGCCTCGGGTCAGAAACGGGCCCGTTTGTGTCATTGCAACTCCGCCATTCATGCACGCACACTTTTTTTTCACTCTCTTCTATAACACCTTTTTGTTATGCTGATCGCGCCAAACCTACGGCTTTACCTAGAGTCTATGAAGCCCCAATGTAGGTTTATTTTCGAAAATTCAGCGCCATGGCTGGATTTCTCCACGTGGACCCAGCTCAACGAAAGACGACCGTTCCCCACAGCATTCCAGCCCCATGCTCTCTCTTGCTACTATTCCCAGCCTCGCACAACCTTGCAGTATTATATGTCGCTCTGCCGCGTCTTTGTGCACAGCTGCACGTCCCATATGATATTGTGCAGTCGGTTCCTGTGGCTACAGATTGTCTGCCTGGCCAAAGTTAGGGTTTCTCGACATTGGCCTGGTGCATGAAGCTGCATGGAGGTGCAGGAGTAGGGACCTGGAGAGGGCTGTATTGTGGGCTGATGGGCGGTTTGAGCCCGGAAAAAGAACCGCTTAGATCCACGTTCTTGACTGTTCTGAACACTCCTGTAGTATTCAATCAATACACTTCCCTACACACCTTTCTTGCTACCAGCCTCCTCCAAATAGACGCAAACCTTGTTTAAATTCAAAGCAAGGAAGAGCGAAGTTTCCGCTTTTGCTTTTGCGACATGTCTGGGATTGCCGTGGTTGTCTGGGGGCAAAGTGAAGGCTGTAGATATTTGGGGCCGGGGTAAAGGCGCCTTGTGCGACTCAAAAGGCTGTGGATTTCTCTCTCTGACACTCGCCAGGATCCCACGACTCCACATGTCCAATGCCAATGTCACTGCTTCCACTGCGCCTAGTAGCCAGGCACAAGCTTCGGAGGCACATACATATAGTGGGTTGACGCAGACGCAGCTCTCGTCGCAAATATCCACCCGGGCTCTGGCTTCTTCTTTAGCATCTCCATCTTCACCAAACACAGACACAACCGCACAAGTGCCCCCGACACCGACAGCGACACAAACACAACCGCAAGCGACACCGACACAGCCGACACAAACGAGCCCCTCGAGCCGGACACAAACACCCACATCCACAGACATGAACGTTTCCGAGTCGTCCACTCTTCTGTCGTCCACCCATGTCTCTTCACAGCTGTCTTCGCCTGCTCCCGTGAGCAGCAGTATAGAGACGTCTTCTTCGGCGCCTCCTTCGACCTCCGAGGCCCCGACGACCTCGACAGAGCCCCCCTCAACGTCTGAGGCACCAACGACATCTTCAGTGCCCCCCACAACCTCGTCAGAGCAACCGACAACGTCCTCAGAGCCACCCACGACCTCGTCAGAGACACCCACGACCTCGTCTCTGCCGCCCACGACATCCTCTGAGGCACCCACAACATCCACGGAGCCCCCCACGACTTCACTTCCCCCCTCTACATCATCGCTCCCCCCCTCGACATCTTCTTTCCCCCCCACCACGACCTCGCTGTCGTCCTTTATCTCGTCCACCTTTTCGACCTCGTTTCTGTCGTCGGTCGAGTCCTCTGCATTTTTCGACACCTCCAGCGAGCCCTCTTCATCGCTGGAGCCCACCTCGGAGTCGTCCACGTTTGTGCCTCCCTCGACCTCTTCGGCCGAGCCCACAACGTCGTTCTCACCCACCCCCTCTTCGTCGTCGTTCCCCCCCACCACCTTCTCCTCCTCTTTCATATCCTCCTCGGAGTCCTCCTCCACCTCCATTTTCATTGCTCCCGTGACATCTTCATCGTCGAGCACCCCCTCCACCTCGAGCACCCCGTCCTCTTCGTCGTCGCCGTCATCGAGCTCCAGCCCCAGCTCGTCCACTAGACACTCGACCACGAGCTCGACCACGAGCAGCACGAGCACGACTACCTCGAGCTCTTCCAGCAGCTCGTCGTCCAGCCCCACCATCACCAGCGAGTCCTCCACGTCCTCGGCCGACCCTACAGACGTGTCTGTGATCGACACCGTCCAGACGTTCACCCAGACCGTCAACGGTGAGGTGGTGACCACCATTGTGACTGGCAGAGCCACCGTGACCCCCACGGCAGCTATTGCCCAGGCCACAGCTTCTTCCGACGGCGGAGGAGGTGGCGGTCTGCACGGAGGCGGCAAGACGGCCGTGGCTGTCGTCGTGCCCATCGGAGGAGTTGCGCTCATCTCTGCCGCGGCCTTTTACTTCTGGAAGAAAAAGTCGCGAAAGACGTTTGCCGACCAGCGGCTCAGCACCTCGTCCCGATCGCACTCACCCTCGGACTCCTTCTCCAACACGCTGAGCACCACACAGCTGGCCGGAGGAGCCGCGGTGCCCCAGTACCGAGGCTGGGACATGACTGGCGGCGGCAATGCTGCTGGTGCCGGCAACGGCGTCAACGGCTCCATCAACTCGGGCTCGGGCTCGGGCCTGGGTCTGGTTACTGCTACCGGAGCCGCAGCTGGCGCTGGAGCAGCCGGCGCTGGCGTGGCTTCTTCTGCCTCGTCTACTACTGCTGTTGGCCCCACTCGAACGCATTCACGAGGAGCTGCATCGCGAACCCACTCCCGAGCCGCCTCTTTGTCCATGGGTGCTATTGACGAGGATCTTGACGCAGATGGACCCCTTGGTGGAGACCCATTCAAGTCTGCAGCCGACGAGGAGTACGAGCCGTCCCCTGATACACACGGTCTGAACATGAACACGAGTCATGCGCGACGACCGTCCAACTTTTCCAACTTTTCCATGACCGGCGACTCGCCCCCCGTCAGTCCTACCGTTGGAGGTATTTCTGCCAACTTTTAGGAGCGGGTCACGGCCAGGTTATCTCACATTTTGCATATATCAGTAATTCACATTTAGAACAGAGAGTACGAACTAGAGAGCGAGTCTGGATGCGGAGCCAGAGTGCAAAGCCAGAGCGAAGCGCTTTGGGTGCACGAGTAGACCATGTAGGATACTGTAGTGGACTCATTAGGCGGTGTGACTACGGTTAGATAAACGGTGCCTGCTCACACTTGATCTGCCGAAAAAATAAGTATCGGTAGTTACTAAAAGGTTCACAAGGCTACTGTATCACTTTTGACCTGGCTCAATCTCCTGAATAGGACGTGGCAGAACATTCAAACCGTTCTACACGTTTGGCGTTCACTTCGAGCACCCTGTTTGGGAACCCTTGAAAGAGACAAGACGACTTTCAGTGTCTCAGAACGATACGGTACACTGTCATGACAGGCGCTGAGACAGTATGGAGATCAAGGCGGATATGGGTACACTGTTGGAGACTATGAGTAGCCTGGAAGGCTACCAGTTGCTTAAGGAGACTGACGAAACTGGGTGGAGAAATTGTCGGGCAATGGCTCTTAATGCTATTAGCGCCATCTTGTCGCCTCGAAGCTCACCCCACATTCCAAGGCGTATTCGTGTTTCTACATTAAAGCCTGCATGCGTGTGTTTTTCCGGTTTCGTCTGCTTTTGCCCGTTTGTTTTTTTGCGGGCATTTCCATCTCTTCTTGGCGTCTCGGTGATCAAAACAACCTACTTCCCGGAAGGTTAACTCAGGCGGGATAATAAGTGAGCTACTGGGGGGAGGCGGGAAGGCTATTACGCGGGAAAAAGCCGTTGATCAACTATTTAGGTCGTCACAAGTGTTGTATACAAAAATATGTCAGAACCCATCACATTTAGACCCAGTTCAGGTCGTCCCGAAAACCGCGGGATGTTTACCTCCTTGCAGCAGGGTTCAAAAGACTAACGCAAAGTTCAATATACGCAGTCCGGCGGAGATAATCAAAACACCTAGGGTCTGGAGATTGCGGGAGCGAAGTATGGGTCGAGAATGCACCGCGACGATCAGCTTGAGTAGTTGCACGTGCCAGGGCTTTACCACGGTTGATTGCTATGCACAACTGAGCACTCGGAAGCTAGAAACACCATTTTTTTGCTCGCGCAACGCGAAAGATACGAGCAGAGCGAAAAGTGGCCGTTTGGGTAAAGCCGCAGGGCAGATAAGAGCAATCTGGCCGAGTTTGGAATTCGCAACGTTCAAAGTGCCTGTTTTGGACGAGCTGTAGTTTAAATCAAGAGCGGAACGTTACAAGATAGGAATGGTTCTGGGGCGCGTTATATCAGCGCTGCAGGTAAAATGCGAATGGCACTGAATTTCCCGTGTCAGATTAGTCCATAGTTCCTGATTTCAGAGCACCATGGAGCTTTCCCGAGCTGCAGGCATCATTTCTATTTGAAGGCTGTGAGTGGATGTGGGGAGTCAGTCTATGGAAATGGAGAGAAATGGAATAGGAGGCTTGAAGGAGTGGCGGGAATAAGTGTCAGTAATTGTTGTAGAGTGGAATTAAAGCGGCAAAACAGCGTCGGTTCTTTCCGAAAAATCCAGGCGACTGAAGTAGTCTTGTCGGCGTGAGCCCATTGTTCACGAGGCATTCGAAGATCAAGTCTGATGTGTTTTACCCGGTTTGTGGGTTATTGTGGAGCTCCAACCACCAGATGTTATAGGATCTGTGTCTGGTGAGAGTGACCCAAACCAGGTTCATGTATGATGGCAAATCAGGCAAGACCCTGTTTTCTGTAGTTGATGCGTAGTGGCTTGTATTTCGTGATAGGAGTGGCCCGGCTCACCGAGTGCACTCAGAGCAGCCTGATCAAGATTGTCGTCGACTTGTGGTTGACAAGAAGGAGTATGAAGGGTGGAATCTGGCGCGCAAGACATGACCTCCAACTCTGATAGGTACCGTTACTGGTGCAGCAGTCTGTATATAGCTAAATAATACTTCTGACGTTTCTGCGCGGTTCAGGTCACCAGTGACTGTTGCTCGCTCCAAAACCAATAAAAGAGTGAAGTGGAAGAGACGACAACCAGGCAGCAGTCACATTATAAGGGATGAACAATCTGAAAATCAACTATGAAGTCGTGAGCAATTACTGACCATTTTACTCCGCTCATCTGTCTATGCTCCAGGAGCCAAAAAGGCAAGACGAGCAGGGGGTGAATATCGCACTAGAACCACTGTGTATCCCTGACAATAGCTGAAAGCTGTGTTTGTGTCTTACAAGACTAGTGTGCGTGCGGAGGTCTGAAGGAGGTAGAAGTGAATGTGGACTAAGCGGTGCAACGAAACAAGTTGAGCTGATAATGGATGGTGAATTCACTGACACACATTAGAATCTCCACATCCACCCATTGTCTCTTCAAGCGTCACAAAGTTCACCTTTTTTAGCATAAAAATGATCCTTGCAAAAATTGCTATAGAATGGTGGGAAAAAACTACCATGTCGCCTCACTCAAACCTCCTCAATGACCCTTTCCGTTTTCGACCCGCCAAGTGCCAAAATTCAATTCAGTATAACGTTGCATTCGGGGGCATTAATTCGTGGCGAAACCTTGCAGATTCGGGCCACTCTAAAAACACTGTCAAAATGAAGGACTTGGTTAACGGGCAATAATATTCAAGAGGATACAATTTCAGCAACATAATTAGATGCGTCATAATGAGGCGACTATTTCTACGGTGTCAAAATGTAAATAAGACCCAAAATGATTCGACAATCGACAATTTTCACTTCTGTCCAAAATAGGCAAAACCGTTTAGGGCAGCACAACTTGACACAACTGAAGATCTGACAGCTGACAGGTGTTCTTTGCGACACTGGTATCATTCGAGTCGCCGAGCCCTCTAGACTCCGAAAATGTCTCCAGATTCTTGCAATGGGCCACATGGCGTCCGTATTTGTTTCTCCACCTTATTTTACCAAAAAACTTGTATCGCTCATAAATGTTGCAAAACAGGGACAATAAAAATAAAAAGACTGCAGCCGAAACCGCGGCATTTTTCTCTTCATAACGGCACCAATTACTCTAGACTTTCAAAACTTAAGCGCTGTCTAAATGACAAATTTTTATCTCCCAGACTCTCACGCACCACCTATAGCCGCGTGACGATCATAATGGCACTCCACACCGCTTTTATGCATGGGTGAGTTGTAATATGTCTGCGCTCTCTTTAAACCAGTGTAACCAGCATGTTGAAGTACGGGTTAGGACTTGCCTAAACCGGTCATGACGTCATGTTGGACGTATCTGTAGGCGAAAAAAACCGCTTGCTGAAATTTACCACAGTATCGATTTCTTCACTGCTCCAGACTGCCATGCACCTCTCGCGCGTCCACTACTCAGACATACTCATAACCTATCACGTGTTTCGGTTGCGACCTCAATTGGCTGCACTTTTAAGGTGTTGGGAAGGAGGTGCATATTTGCTGCAGTTCAGGGCACGTGCGGAGGGGACGCTGGAGTGGGTCTGGTGGGTTCTGTGGAGTAGCTAGAGAGGTTGCGAGACTTTTAATCGATTTTACAAGTCACAATTGGCGTTTTTGTAGTTTTTGCCGCGTCTTTGTGCCACCTTTGGAACCCCCATCGTCCCCCCACTAGCTCTCTCCAACTACCCTCCTTTAAGCTCGGTTAAGCTCAGTATGAAATTAACGTTGTCTCTCGTCATCTCTGTTTGTGTCAGATCAGTCAGGAGTCGACAACAAGTGAGTATTGGAGGCCTCGAGGCGACTATGGACCGCCCCTCGCGCTCCGAATCAACCACCCGCCGCCCCAGCATTCCGCTAACCCAGTGAAATTCGGAAAGTACCTTGCCAAACGGCAATTGGAGGTGCCCGAATATGGCAACTACTTCATCAACTACAAGGCGCTCAAAAAGCTCATCAAGTCGCTGTCCAACCAGGCGGCCGCCGGAGGCAACGTCGAGCAGGCGCTGAGAGACAACAAGGCCACGTTCTTCTTCCGGCTGGAACGAGAGCTCGAGAAGGTCAACTCGTTCTACCTGCAGAAGGAGGCGGAGCTCAAGCTGCGAATCGACATTCTCATGGAGAAGAAGGCCGACGCGTACGCCTCGGGCTCGCTCACGTCGTCCACCTCCGTGTCGTACATTTCGCTGTACGAGGGCTTCCAGCGGTTCCGACGCGACCTGTCCAAGCTCGAGCAGTTCATCGAGCTGAACGCCACGGGCTTCTCCAAGGTGCTCAAAAAGTGGGACAAGCGGTCCAAGCAGCAGACCAAGGAATTGTACCTGTCGCGCGCGGTCGAGGTCCAGCCCGTGTTCCACAGAGACATTTTGGCGCGACTCAGTGACCAGGCGTCGTCGTCCATTCTGGAGCTGGAGGCCTGGGCCGATGGCGACGTGATTTACGACGACTCTCGACGGGGCTCCGAGATCCAGCCGGCCACAATCCCCGCAACCGCTCCCGTGACTGCCCCCGTGGCTCCCGTGACGGCTCCGGGCGCCAAGGACGACGATCTGTACTACGAGTTTGTCGAGACCGCCAGCGCCGAAAACGTGACGACCGCAGACATCTCCGAGTGGGTGGAGGTGCTGAAGAAGGTGCGTGACGCCAAGACGCGAGTGACGCGAATCTTCCTGCTGTCCATCTCGACGTCGGCGTCCAACGCGGCGCTGCTGGCGCTCTACGAGTCCGGGCTCGTCGATCTCAACGCCAGCGATGCTCTCAATGGCCGCAACGTGCTCCACGAAGCCGCCATGGCTACGGCCGTCGACCGAACCGCCATTCTGGAGCTCGCAGTGTCGCAGGGCGTGTCGCTGCTGGCCCGGGACTTTTACGGGCGAACCCCGCTCCACTACGCCTGTCTCCACAACCAGCGCAAGCTGCTCAAGATGTTTGTGGACCAAGGCGCGGAGGTCAACGCGCTCGACAAGGACAACTTCACGCCGCTGCTGTACTCGGTCATCAACCAGTACTCGGACTGTGTGCGCGACCTCATCTCCATGGGCGCCTCCGTGGACGCTGTGTCCGACAATGGCTACATCCCCCTGAACCTGGCGTGCCAGTACGGCGTCTACGACGCGTCCGAGATCATTTTGCAAAACAAGCCCCGCCATGAGCCTGACGCCGAGGGCCTGTTTGCACTTCACATTGCTGCTCGAGCAGGCCACTCGTCGCTCGTGAGCCTGCTGCTCAAGTACGATGCCGACGTCAACGAGCTGGACAAGTTGAACCGGTGGACGGCACTGTTCCACGCGGCTAACGAGGGCCATGAACAGGTTCTCGAGACTCTTCTGTCCGCCGGGGCCCGCACTGACATTCTGGACGAGGAGCGGCACTCGGCGCTGTACTACGCGGCGTGGGAGGGCCACGTCAAGTGCATGCACCGGCTGGCAGACCTGGAGGCGACCGTCAAGCTCCAGGAGGTGGACATTGACATGAAGTCGCCAGTGGACGTGCAGATCAACGATCTGAGCGGGCTGGACGAGCTGGACGGCATCCCCGACCTGTCTCTGCCTCCCCCCATCCTCCCCTTCCGCCGATACGGCCACAACTTCCTGGACCAGAAGATCTTCGTGCTCATCACGCTTGCAGGAACGACTCCCGTCAAGTTTGTGTCCGAGGAGGCGACGCTGTCTTCGGGCCAGCTGCGAATTTCGTCCAAAAACGACCATTCGGTCATCCCCCGATCGGTGCCGCTGGCCATGTCCGATACCGACCGGGCCATGTCATTCCAGCTGGACTCTCTGGAAGATTTTGCCCTGGACTTTGAAATTTTCCCGACGTTTGGAACGCGAATCATCGCCAAAACCGCCGCTCTGCCGTACATTTGGCGAGCCACCCTCACACAGTTCCACCAGAGCTACACGTTGCCTCTGTTCGACATGCGTCTGCACACCATTGGCCAGATGTCGTTCGACGTGCAGGTGGTGCGACCCTACAAGGGCACGCCGCTGGAAATCACAAAGTACGACACGTACTGGAAGAGCACAGGCACGTCGCAGCAGTCGCTATCGTTTGTCACTGCGTCCTCGGTTTCGGGCCAGTATGCTCGTCTGACCATCTGTGTCACCGCGGACGGGGTCCCGGTGGTCACTCCCTCGTGGAAGGTGGACGTGGGCCACGGCATTCGCATTGGAGTCAACACACTGACGTTTGACGAGCTCAAAAAGTGCACCAACGGCGTGGTCAACGACCTGTCTACGGTGTCCGACCCCGTGGAGGTCCATCGAGTGCTCGCCAACACCACTCTGCGTCTTTCCGAGGTGCTGAAGCTGCTCCCCACCACTGTCAAGCTCGATCTGAACGTGGTGTTTGCCGCTTCGGATCTCAACCACTACGTGGACACCATTTTGGACGTGCTGTTCGCTCACGCACGAGATACACACGACACCAACCGCATGTCGAACGGCGATCCTGCTCCTCGAGCTACTCGGTCCATCATCCTGTCGTCCGTCAACCCCGACGTGTGCACCGCTCTCAACTGGAAGCAGCCCAACTACCCTGTTTTCTTTGTCATGCGAAACGGCACTTTCAACGAGCCCACCGATCTCGACCGGGTCTCGGTGTCTGTCAAGGAGGCCGTGCTGTTTGCCAACGGCAACAACATGCTTGGACTGGTGTGCGACGCGCGGTTGTTGAACCTGGTGCCTGCTCTGGTGGAGAGCATCTGTTCGTCGGGTCTGGTGCTGGTCAGTGATGGAGAGCATGAGTGCAAGGGAGTCAAGGCAATGCGAAATGAGAGCGTGGTGGAGTTTCACAACAGCATTGATGTTTAAGTGAAGACACTCCGGGGATCGAAAAAGTCATTTTAACAGACATTCGCTCATTGTAAGTCATTAGTTAAAGTCCTAAGTCATAGAGAATAATTATTATTATAATAGATATGGAAAGGGTGGAGGGAGTATGAGCACAGCCAGTTGAGCAAATCGGCAGTGATATCTAAAGAGCCACCACGAATGTTATTAATACCAACAAATTGTGGACCATAATCAAGGAATTCGATATAAATCACATGATCGACGGGAAGAGCTTCTTAGATACAACTTGTACGAGGTACTGTAGTGCACACGTGCAGGTAATTCAAGATGGGATGATAATATAATTATCTCGAGTATTGTTCGCTAAAGGGGCCCTGAACACGGGCACTCGCGCTACAAAGACACAACATGAATGCCTTCAGGAAAGTGCAATAAATGAATCAAACTAAATACATGGGGAGTGAGAGGATCGGTCGTGCCCAAGCTGGTATCTTTTTGTCTGCGTGCGTTTGTCTGTGGCAACGCAGCTGACACGTTGCCGTCCTCTCGTGACACTCGATACCGATTAATCGCTCCAGTCCTCTTCCTCCTCCTCCATCTTCTTTTCCGCTCTCTTGATGCCGCTCGTTCCCACTCTCTGGATGATGCCGTACGAGTAGAGCAGGTTTTCCAGGGCGCTGAGCTGGAAATTGTCTGTTCCGCCGAGTCGCTCGAATCCAACCACTCGGGTAGCCTCCTGGCCCTTGATGTAGCAGACGACGACGGGAAGAGCCTTCAGACCGAGTTTGGTGGCCAGAAACGGCGCCTTGGAGGCGTCAACACGTACGAAACGCGTGCCCAGATGTCGTGCTGCCAGCTGGTCCAGTTTGCTGTCCATGACCTTGCACCGGGAGAAATCGGGGTGGAAAAAGTGGATCACGCACCGGTCGGCCGACGTGGTTGCTTCCAGCACGTCCTTGTCGCTGTCCAGCGTCTCCACGCTTCCGTGGCCGCTCTGGGCTCCGTCCTTGGCCTCCTTCATCTGTCGAGACAGCTCTGCGATCCGCTGTTCTCGGTATCCCCGGAACGCCTCGTCGTCGTCGAGCAGATCGAGAAACTCCTGGTCCTCGGCGTCGCCCTCGTCCACTAGCTGCGAGTTGTACTTGTCTAGAAGCGACATTGTGGTGTGGTGTGTGGCTCGATTTTCGTGTCAAGATCACGGTGTAGTGCATGTGCATGAATATGCAGGGTGGTTGCCATGGTAACCTTAACCGTGGAGTGACGAACGAGAAGGTGAATTTGCACAGAGCCGATTATCGACAAATGCGGTTGTGCTGGGACCGCAAGCGCTGTTTGGATCTGCTTGGATTCACATTCGTGCCATCCTTCTTCTTTACACAGACAATAGCTTAAATCGACAATCACAGATATACGAGTTTCCAACACGACTCAACGTCTGTGATGGAATAAAAATGCTACAGCTGAATTCCCCGTGCTCTTACGGTCATTTTAATAACACTGACAGCCGTAAACTAAATTTTTCTTTGCTCTTACACCCTTCAAACTACGTACTCATGCTCTTCAGCGGACCCAGTGTCTTCCCACCGGGCTTTTAGGAACTCGTGAGAGAAGAAGTAGCATCTGAGCTGCCCTTGGGAAACCCCCGGCATCGGTGTCAACCCTTCCTTTCCAGAAGTTCGGTACATAATCAGATCCTCCAAGTCCATCAGGTACAATTGGGCTTTAGCATAAGGCACGCAAAACAGGTATCGAGGATGTCGCTCGTCCTGTCTCATCACCTTGTAGCCCGGGAAATGGCCCAAGCTTTGTGTCACCAGTTCTTTTCCTTTTTTCGTGTATGTTGCTTCAATGAGATGCTCGTTGTTCAAGTAGAGGTAGAACTTGCCTCTGTAGATGGCCAGACTTCGGACCATGTAGTCGGAAGAGGATGCGAGAGTCTTGGGCAGCATCAGTTCAACATTGCCGTTGACGTAATACAGAGACCTAGTTCCTGCAACGATACCGGTGCGCTCATAAAAGATGTGGGACCCATGAAGAATGGTGAAAGACTTTCTGTACGACAAGGGGTGGGGAACAGACATGACTAGATCGGGTCTGGTGTGAGCTGCAGACTTTCCTGAAAGCCACTTCACCACGTAGATGAGAGTATCTCGTTCCTCCATTTCAGACTCTATCACCACCAGTTGGTCAGAAAGATACACTGAGTAGTCTTGAGAATACATGTTGGCGGTCATTTGACAGGTGACATTGTCGACCTTGAACTTCCCTCGCTCGAGAACCAATCGACTACCCTTGTTCCAGTCCAGACAAGTATCGGACAGATAAACCAGTCTATCACCCAGTTGAATGCCTCTATCGTTGTAAATTCCCTTTAGCAGCTTTCTTTTTTGGTGTTGATCCAGCTCGAAACAGTAGTCGCTAAAATTCCTCTTGTCGTAGTTTCTCTGGCCGCCCAGAAAGCTCTCAAAATCGTTGGGCAACAAGGTGTCTGACTCTTGAGAAACCAGATCTTTCACGGCAATGTCAGAAGGACCAAAGTATCTCCTCAGAGCTTCCAGAGTGACTTCTTCCTGGTACCAGGGACATAAGCGCGCGAAATCCTTTTTCAAACGGGGCTCAAGCAGCGGGAAAAAGCTGTGGTCACACTTGCACAGATTGAGAAGATCTTGAAGCTCGAGATCCAGAGCCACAAACAACCACAACTCGCCGGGTATCTTTGAGGTTATCATTATGAGTGACATCGACGAGGAACCAATTTTAGACACGACTAAAAGCTGACACTAGCGATTGTGCGGGCTAAAATCGCTCTCAAGGGTCATCCCGTGGTTTAGATCTGTACGAAAACTATTTTAGGAAACTACGTCATAAAGCCCGCTAACTGTTGTACACTTGGATCTACCAATCAATATTTCATATTAAATCGCTATCGTCACTCACAGCATTGCGAGCAAGCTCGTCAGCTTGATTGTTGCCCTCGCAATCGCTGTGAGCAGGTACCTTGACCAGACCGGTGACATATTGGCAGGCGGGTCTTTCGCGGATCTCCAAAATCGACTGGATCAGGTCTCTGTTGGCAACGATATTTCCCTTCCAAGTTTTCCAGCCCTTCTTTGACCATGTCTGGTGCCATTTGGTGAGACAATTGATCGCGTAGGCAGAGTCACTGTAGATTTCATAGTAGGTTTCGTCGTTGAGCCACTCGATTATCTCATATGCTTTCTTGATAGCCGCCAATTCAGCTCTCTGGTTCGTTTGAGGGCCAGAATGAAGACGCTGAGAAACGTTCAACGGGTTGTTGGATCCAAAATAGACACCTATGCCTGCAATTGCATCGTCCTGACCGTTTCGGGTACACGATCCATCGGTATACACCTGGTAGATTGTGTCTCCGTCCTCATCAACATACTGAAGATCTTCTCGAGAATAGTATCTGTAGCCATCGAAGGACTCGAAAACAAGACTCTTGGCTTCTTCAAACGTTTCACACGGCTCACAGTACTTGCCATCAGACTGATGGTAAGCGTTCTCTCGACAGTCGTAAATTTCGAACCCCGAGACCCAGTATTGAGCTCCCTCTTCGTCTTCACTGTCGCTGAGCTCTTCCAGATACTCCTGAGCGTCGCTGTAATTGTTAAAGCCTTTCCATTCGGCACAAGAGTAGCCTGTAACTTCGTCTCTGGCTTCTTCCAACTCAGTGAAGATTCCGGTATGGTACCCAATTCGAACGGCGTAGTAGTTTTTCATTGGCCCTGTAGTTCAAGGAGACCAAGCGAGCTGCACCATCTGCCGTAGACCGGCTCAGTGGCAAATCGGGTCTAAAATAGTGGCTCTGAGGTAGCTTATCGCCTCCACTAGGTTCGAGGGGCTAGGCTTTAGTGAAAGCAGGGGAACATGAGGGGAAAGATGTGTGACGGTGTATAGAGCCGAGTTAATAGAGAGTTGATAGAGAGTGGAAAGCCGTCTGTTTCAATAATCCATTACCTTGGTATCTCATAGGAGCCTAGAACTGGGCTGAGGGTTGAAAAACAAGTCTGAGTGGTTGAGAGGTTTTTAGAGCTTGGATCATCAGGTATCGTGCCAAAGAGTTTAGGCTGGTTATCACGTGATTAGAAGTCTCTAAACGAATCAAGCGTGTGTAGAGAGGCTGGAAGACGAGGTATTTTTCAATGGAATGCTATTGCTACCTGAGAATCACTAAGTAGATCTCTGATGACTCAAAAACGGAATAACGCGACTTATTGGATGCCGTGCAAGTTCTTATGATTGTGAAAAAAATCTTCGTTTAGTTTAAGTAGTCCAAAATAGTTGGAGTTGCGGTGATTGGTTCTGTTTCTCTGCTGCTAAGTAAAGATAAGGCTTAGCTGGTAAGCTTAGTTCAGCATTCGATCCGACAATTTGCTACCATGATAACTTCCCGAAGAATGGTCCAATGACGTCAGAGCTGAATAGAATTTCTTATGAGGACTTGTAGCTGCTGTTAAGAATACCGGACCATCAGAACCCTTCTTCTGATTAATGGCATCTATTATAGTCTCATTTCTTTCGTCTTTTTACAAGAGCATAGATTTGCATTTTTGAGCGTAACGGAATGAACAAGGCAAGTATATTACTAAAGAGAATCTTGAACCTCACAAGTCGAAAACAACTGGGAAAAGGAATACTGTGCAAATCCATATTCTTTTGTAATACTCCATAGCTCCAGGTCTCTACTTGTCATATATATTGTAGCGTTATTCTTCTATTTCACTACAAACGCAACAATGTCCGACATGGAGGAGCTTCCTGTGTATGCTGAGCACGACACTCCCCTGGAAGTTCCAGTCTATTCTGAAAACGACAGTTCGAAAGACCCAGCTCCGCTATATTCCGAAAAAGACACAGGTCGGGACCTTGAAAAGGGAGAGCCAGCTGAAGAAGAGCAACAAAACGGGTTTATCAGTGCGTGGCTCTCGGGTTGGGACCTACAGGAAGATCCAACTGAAGTAGAAGAACGAAACACGTTAATCAGTTTGTTCTTCATCTTCGTGTTCTTCATAATTCACTTTGTTGGTAATAACAACCATATCAATTATCACGGGTCTTGCGACCTCGACAAATACGCACCTTTTCGACCACCCACTAACTATCACGGCTCCGATAAAGTGTCAGCCAAGGCCTGCATTACTCATTGGAAGGGTGCCAGGTCAGTGCAGCAGTTTGCCAGTCACTCAAACATGATGGAGATGGCAGACGAAATTCTGTTCAACGTCTGGCACAACCCAGATCCGTTCTTTGTGATAAAGCAGACCCAAGGAGAGCAAGAGATTGCAGTCCAAGTCTACGTGCTCAAATTCCAGCCCAGATGCGCCAGTCCACAAGAGGGACACTTTGATCATCTCAAGACTGCTTTATACAAGTCGATTGAGAAGCTGCCGAGCGAAGTTCCGACGATCCAGAAGGTCAAGGTGACTGATTCAAGAGGACACGTGATTGAATTCGTCTGGGGAACCGAGTTCGGCTGTTGTCCACAACAAAAAACATGCAGACCTTACACCCCAGGCGTGGCTTATACGACTTCAGAGTGTCTTAATGTTGACACAGATTTGTCAGTGTGGTGATTGTTCATAAATGAATGGAAATAAAGACCTCTGCCTTTCCATATAAAAGCCGGTGTTAGCTGGCGTTGGTAAATGGTGGGCCTGTTGCGTGTCCGAAGTAAACGTAGGTGTCGTTGCGGTAGTGGAGAGCGATAGGCCAGTATCACCGCCATAGGCCTCGAGCAATGTGGCGACGGTGTCAATTAGGGTGAGATGGAAGCGGCTGAAGCCCAACGAGCGCAATGTGTAACACAGAACGAATCTGAGATACCAAGTGTGGGGCCCTACATCAATGGCGGCCTGTGTTAGTAATGAACAGTATGCAACTCGAGTGCCGTTAGTGTAAAGACAGTCATGCAGTTCGTCAACGGACCCGGACTGGTGCACATGCAGGCGCTGTGAGAAGAAGGGCAGAGAATGGTTGGGGCTTCTGAGCACTCTTGGCTTCTCTCTCATGGCGCAAGCGGCACTCGAAGAATGGGGGGATACTCACAGTGTGGGCGAGGGTTAGGTAGTTGGGGTGTGGGTCGGCAGAGCGGCACATTCACACACACAGAGAGAGGGAAATGGTGCGAGGGTCTGTGCGTGGTTCTGGGCGACGGTCAGATGGATAGGCATCAGCCAATGTATGGGTGAAGCCGAGAAGGGGCATTGCATGTGACGGCGAAGAGGCGGGAAGGCGGTTCGGCAGTGACTCTCTGTGTTGGCATCTGAGTTTCCTGAGGAATGAGGACGAAGAAGAGGAGAGAGGTGGGAGGGTGTGGGCTGCAGGTGATGTCGTGATAACCACCTGCGTAAGTTGATGGACTGCATGGAACTCGCATATAAAGAAGGCATCAAGCAGGGGGGATATGTCCGACACTCATCTGGCAAGCAAAAACCAAATGAATGACCGCAACCATCAGATAGAGAAGATTTTCATGACCAATTTGATACCAAATAGGTCTTTTCTTAACAGGCAATCGGCTCGCTGATCGTAATTATCATGACACCTGTCAGTTCGATTTTGAGCCAGAGTCTAAACCTCAGTTTAGAGTCATGTCTTCAAAATTGGCACGCCAGCACTGAGCACAAGACACACCATTAATGCAATTTTAGCCCACTTTGCCAAATCAAACATGGCAAGGGCTCAACTGGCTGCTATTTCCAAGCTCTAGTAAAAGTCTCTGGGTGGCTCCAGCTATATCTTTCCAATGGAGGTCAATAGAATGGGATTTTGTATTTTTTGATAGCGCCATACGATTGGTGAGCTCAATGCGAGAAGAATGATATTATGAAATACAAATCTTGGGTCTCCTTTCATCAAATTATAACAGAGACAGTCCATCACCAGACTTCTAGCTCATAGTCAAAAGGGGAAGGCAGATGTTAGGGCTTTCCCAAATGGGTTTAAGTTCGTGGCCGATGAAGGGGAGTTCACCAAAAGTTGAAAAACGAGAAAACAGCTTTTTCGTCGGACTTTGCTCGGAATTTTCCGCTGATTACGAGCACCCGGCTCTCATGCGCAGATGGAATTTATTCTGGGTGCATATGTGGTGTTGAAAATTTGCACACATGAAGCTTAATATTTTACCTTCTGTCAGATGTCAGAATCAGAAGTTTAGATCTCTCTTTTCGCCCTTGATTTCCGACCAACTTGGGCGACCAGGAATGATAAAAAAAATAAAAAAAAATTCAAAAAAATCCTGGGAGGCCGGAAGCCTTGAAAACAGACAAAATTGTAAGAGAGCATCTCGACACCAATCTGCAAGGCGTGTCCTGCAGCTGAGATGTATGCAAAAGCCCCATAATGCCATAAGTCTTATACGAGCTTATGCGTACACAAACTGAAAGCAGTATAGCGGACTGTTTACGTGTGCTACAGACATGAAATTAAGAGAGTACGCCTATTGGCTATAGGAAATGATACAGACCAAGTTTCAGGTCTTTTGAATGTATTTTAACGGACCTACATGGCCTTAGGCAGGATCATGGACGATAGGGGTTTTCCGCCCGTAGCCATCTCGCCAGTCACGTGTGCTAGAGGCACGAGAGTAGTACCAGTGTACGCATGAGCTATAGACAATGAAGCTGACCAAGTTTCAGGGCTATTGGATGTATTCCTGTGGAGTTATGGCGTTGGCAAAAATCAGCAGTAGTCGTCCATTACGACTGCATCTGTATGGTTAATATAGTTGAAACTATAATGGCTCCTGGTTGGCCCTATTCTTGAAAATTTGAAAGCAGCACAGCGGGACGTTCACGTGTGCAAGAAACACGAAAACAAGAGGTTATACGTAATTGACATTGATGATAGTACATACCAAGTTTCAGGTCTTTTGGATATATTCACATGGAGTTATATTGCAAATTATCGCCTCAGGAATCTGATCGTTTGCCGCTGGTTACAAAAGCTTATTTTTTTCAAAAATACCTGCCTAGCTCGCCGATCACGTGTGCCAGAGATCCAAAAACAAGGGAATAAACGTTTTACTTATTGATAATAGTACATACCAAGTTTCAGGTCTTTCAGATATATGTACACGGAGTTATATTGCTTATTTCGCTTCAGAAATACTGATCGTTTGCCGTTGGTTTCTGAAAATAGATTACTGTGTAGCTTGTCGATCATGAGTGGTAGAGACCCAAAAACAAGGGAGTAGACGTATTCGACGCTGATGATGATACAGACCAGCTTTCAGATCGTTTGGGTGTACGTGTGGAGCTATAGGGGCTTATGTGGGATCATGGACGATAATGGCTGCCGCTCGAAGTTAACTCATCAGTCACGTGTGCTAGAGACAGGAGAATAGTACCAGTGTATGTGTTAGATGTAGAAAAAAGTACGAACCATGTTTCAGAGCTTTTGGATGTACTCCTGTGGAGTTATCGCGTTTGGCACTTTTTCATTGCGTGTTGAAGATCCGATTAATAAGCGAATCACCTGCATGGGGATGCAGGAGGTGGCTGGTGTTCTGATTACCCTACCCGCAGAACAGTACAGTATATACTGCGTAGTACATACTCCCAACTGAGAATGTTACCGGAAATTGACCCCTCTGTGGACAGATTTACAAGACTTCTCGATTGGTGACGATAGTTGCCTACAATCGATTGTGTATTGTGCCTAACTGACCGTAGTCCCTTCTTTCCATCATCAAAATTGCGACTACACCATGCATAGAAGAACTGAAAGCAGTACAACGGACTGGTCACGTGTGCTAGAGATACGAAATTCAAGGAGTGTGCGTGTTGGCAATAGACAATGTTACAGACCAAGTTTTAGGTCTTTTCGACGTAATCCGACTGACTAACAGGGCTCTAGATTTGATTATTCACTATGAGAGTTTGCCGTTCGGACTTACATCTCGCCAATCACGTGTGCTAGAGACACGAGAATAGTACCATTGTACGTATTAGCTATTGGTAATGATACAGACCAAGTTTCAGAGCTTTTGGATGAATTCCCGAGCAGTTATCGCGTTTGACAGTTTTTTATTGCGACTACACATGCATAGAAGAACTAAAAGCAGTACAACGGACTGGTGACGAGTGCCACAGACACGACAATAGTACCATTGTACGTATTAGCTATCGGTTTTCAAGGCTGTGGGATGAATTCCTGAGGAATTATCGCGTTTTGCGAAAAGTGGTGGTTCATTGTGGCATCAACATGAAACCTTAATCGGCCACAGTAGAATATCAGCCGTTGCCCTGCCAACACTGCACGAGCAATACTGAACTATATAAAGGACAAGGCATAAAGCTCACAGGAGGCAGAGTGTAATTGGATACGATTTGCCAAAGGGAAGTGACACTAATGAAAGTGGCACCATCAAAACCAGCGGATTCTAAGCTTCGAAATGATAGTAATCACGAGACTATGGGGTAACTACTGAAGCTGTGAACGAGAATTCTTCGATTGCGTCGCTGTGAGAGCACGTAAACCAAATAATAAAATTGCAATTCGTCAGCATCCGTATCAGCTTCAGCTATAATGGCTTCATATGTCCTCGTGGTGTACAGACCTTTGTCTAATTACAGGGGCATCATGGATGCACGCCACCTTCACACAATGTGATTATAAAAAAAAACTTGAGAAACTGAAATCGTCACAATTCAAGGTTCATGAATCGCATCAGAGAGAAAAAAGATTCGATCGAAAGCGACGGATGGGATTCGATTACGCCGGCGGACTTCGAGACTCTGTCGTCGGATGACACTGAGCTCATGGAGGAGTGCCGTCTGCTCGAACTGCGGCTCAGAAACGCCTACGACGAGATGGTACCTAAGTTGCCTGTGCCAGCGTCCAGGAAAATGTGCGTGCAAGCACTGAATCAGCTCATTGAAGAGGACAAAGGCTTCTACGACCCTTGGGAGTCCCAGAAGAAGCCGTTAATGACCAGACTAGGTTATCATACGAAACGACTCGTGACGTTTATTGGTTGGAGAGCCATTACTCAGCAGCCGGAAGAGATTCAGCAATTCACAGGACGGCTGAGGCCTTGGATGCGTAAGACGCAAGGCTTGAGATTGTTAATTGGTAACTGCGATAAGTCCTTAGTTCGAGCTATCAAGCTACAGCTGTCTGCTCAAGGGTTGGTTGACTTCCAGAGTGACGAATTGAAACAGTGGTATCTGACTGAGTGTTTGCCGTTTGGGAACCATCTCGACAAAAAGCCGAGCTCGAAACCTGACGTGATTGTGACTGAGGAAAGGGGTTTCTATTCTCTTCCGCTTGAAATAGCTGCTATGATCTACGCCAACTGTGACGTGGAAACGTGCGTGGAGCTCAGACAGTCCAGTTCGTTCTGGTACAACGTTTACAAGCAGTCGGATCACGTGCTCCAGACTCTGCTAAGAGCTCGCAACCCCTGGTTTATTCCCCAGGGAGATCTAGTCACCTGGGGAGACTGTCTGTTGGTGTTTGTGAGACGTCTGGCGACATGGAGCGCGGCAGAAGACCCATCTGAGATGAATCTCGAGCCGATGGAGCTGGCGACATGGAGCGCGGCAGAAGACCCATCTGAGATGAATCTCGAGCCGATGGAGCCGTCTACTAAGCGATTTGTTGTTGGAGTTGGTCTTGAGTTTCAACAGAAACCTCCAGAAGGCTTTTCTACACTCGAAAATCACGTTCATAATTGCAAGTCTTTCAACTGTGGGAGTCTCCATCTGGATGGACTCAGAGAAGCAGCCTTGGATCTCTGCACTCTTGAAACCCGGTTTGAAGACCGGTCTTATACGGTGGAGTCTTCACACGGAGACACCATCGTGAAATTCGACGGTCTCGAGATCACACTTCCTGGAACAGTACGCGGAGAAGATTTGGAAGAATGGCCAGTGGAGGAAACCCCGGTTCTTGTTAGCAATTATCATGTTCTCGTGAAAACGACTTCCAGCGTTTTTTTGTTCCATCGAGACAAGCCGCTTCACTATGATTATGCTCACAGTTACTTGGGCGATAACCCGTACATGGGACTGGGTCACGTCTACTTCAGGAAGAGTGATGACGGTAACTTTTTCTCCGATCCCATTCGTAAAGAGTTTGTCAACGTGCCATGTCCTTTTCTGGAACCAAAGGCTTATTACAAGGGACTCATCTGGAGCTGTGGGTGGCCAGGTCTTACGTGCGAGGCGAGTCTGCTGCCGACTTTTGTGGATCTGCAGACTCCAAAAGTGATTTACTACAAAAAAGAGAGACGCCTGGCTGTCGACCTTCCCCAGGACTGGTTGAAACTGAAACAGGTTGGAACAGAGGGAAATGCTCATCTTCTCATTGGGAGGATTCGCCAGAGACTGACAATCGTCGACCTCGAAACTGGCAGCGTCTCGTACATTATCAAACCCGATATTTTAGAATTGAAAGGTAGAGACTACGCTGGTCAAGAGCAACTGCTCCCGGGGTTTGTCGGAGACAAGTTCCAGGTGTGGTACGTGGATCACAAGACTGCTGAGAAGTATCACGCCGGTGCGCGAGAGGGAGTCAGTGGCTGAGGGGAGTACCGTCAGCTGGCAAAAATGCGCACCTTGTTGATATCGAGGTTCTGGCGCTAACAGGATGAGTCTGCTCAACTAAACTCGTTGCAGCTGACACTTACAGTTGACGGCCAGGTTCAGAATAAGATCTCGAGTAACATAGTAGTACCTGTAGTGAATTCGAATACTGTCAAGCCGCCTCTTTAATAAGACCGCAGGACAGCCAGAGACAATCTGTTTTACACCTTCGAGATGCAACTTGTGGACGCGAAGGAACGCGATAGAAATGTCATTGTTCCAGTTCCCCGCCCTATTTAAAAGCGGCTGAGAACGCGCTAGTGGGATGTCACTGGGTTGCTGTAAAGGGGATCTTTTAGTGTGATAATAAATCCACCGCCCAGTATTGCAACCCAATCCGTATGGCTGCCTGAATAACAGGTTTTTGAGCAATGGGCCGTGCATTGTTCCCATCGACACATTACTTTGCTTCACATTTTTTTTGATTTTCGATGTTTGTGTGTTCAACTCCGTCCCCTTCCACACCGGACTCTCGATCAATCTGTTCTTGGGCCTGGGACATGGACGGAATTCAGCAAGTGTTTAGTTTGCTCGAGCCCCCCTTGCTAATGAAAACACATCAAATATTTCTTGGCGTTTTGTGTGGATATTCAACTACGTTGAGAAGCTCTCCAGTTCGCTGCAGTGCAGTTCGTAATCTGCTGAGGTCTCGAGGTGGGTGGTTTCGACCAACACAGTGGCGTCAAGATTGACAGGATACATAATGTCTCCAGTATCAGCCCAGCTAAAGTGAACACTCTGTGTACTGCGTTATCAAGTACTGTACTGGCACTCGGGCAACCACCCCTGTTTCACATTTTACAACTTCTGGGCTAGCTTGAAATGTACCACGGAGACACTGATCAAAACGAGATGTGCCAGACACAGTGAAAGAGCTATATAGTGTGTTGTCTGTCTGTTATCCTATGCCAGTCACTCATTCACCCACTCAGTCACGCCCAACTCAACCATGAAACTGGCTTTCGTTGCTCTCCTCCTCTCAGCCGTGGTTGCTGAAGTGACCGAGGACCCAGACGCTTTGGCACTTCTCCAGCCTTTGAATTTCGCTGTCGATGACCCTGTTGCTAATCAGGTTTTGGACATTCTCGTTCAACACGCTGATGAGCTGAGAAACAGCTATGGAGACGTCGGCAGCACCGAGGCTGAGATAAATCGAGAAGAGATGATCACGATCAATTCACTCCCTGACTACAGTACAACCAAGTTTAATCTTGAAGCACAGCAAAGATTCGCCACGGTCCAGTGGAATCGACTCTGTGGACCCAAGAAATGGAACGAGGCTGTGAGTCTAGATTATCCAGCCACATTTGGCGAGGCCTACGACTGGAATATCGACGAAGCGAGGTACGAGCTCCCAAACCCCTGGGTTTGGCCCAATGTCATTGATACAGTCTACGCCTTGTGGGCCGCACAAGAAGCCGCCTGGGCACTGACGCAGGAAAATCCGGACGTCGAGTTTGTCATAAACTGGCCCCCGGAGACTGTCTCGACATGCTCGTCTCCTTATCCCTACGAGCCTCTGCCTGCAATTGAGACCACCTCTTCAGCCACCGACGTTCCCACTTCTTCCGTTGGCTCTGCCACTGACTCTGACGTTCCCACTTCTGCGGTGGACACTGCCACTGGACCTGTAGAGACAACCACTCCAGTTGCCTCTACTACTCTCCCTGTGACTTCAACAGCCACCCCCATTGTAACTTCTACACCCACCCCTGTCCCCACCCGGTCTCCTCCCTCTCCCGAAGAGATCGATCGGCTTCGAAGTCTTCTTGCCGAGCACAACGCTTATCTCGAATCCATGCTCGCTGTGGTTCCCGAGTCTGACCATCGCGACGCGTTTTACGCCCAGGTAGCTGAAGTTCGTGACAACACCCAGCGCCAACTGGATGAACTGCTGGCCGCACGTGTCAAGCGGCAGGCGGCGGACTCGGGTACTGACATTGTGGGCACCATCGAGGAGCTGCTGGGCCTCTTGAGAGAGCTTGTGGATCTGGTTGAACCTATCGAGAACAAGTCTGCCGAAGTGCTGACCAGTATGGAAGGAGTCTTGAACCTGATTGCAGAGCTGGAGGGGTGGCTTGAAGATGTAAACGCCCCTGACCCTGTCGTTTCCGGTTCAGCCTCCGTCTCTGCTTCCGATGGCGCCTCTGTCTCTGTTTCTGCTTCCGACGGCGCTTCTGTGTCTGATTCTGTCTCCGTTTCTGGCTCTGTCTCAGAACCAGCTAGCTCAGGCCCTTCAACTGTGGCTTCAGTTTCGGTTACTGATCCCGCAGCTTCTGTTTCCGACTCTGCAGCTTCTGCTTCCGCCACTGACCCTGCCGAGTCTCTCACGGGTATTGTCACTGCTTCTGGAGACATCACCGCCACCTCTGCCTCTGACGTATCGGTCTCCACTTCTGATTCAGCTTCTGGCCCAGTTTCCGCTTCTGCCCCCGGTTCTGGTTCAGCTTCTGTGTCACCATCTGTGTCACCATCCGTGTCTCCACCCGTATCTCTCATTGGCAACACCTCAGAGTCCACCACAATCACTACCACCCAGACAGTCGCCCACTGCCAGAGCAATGCCTGCAGCCCCACAGTCGTCACGCTGACAACCGTTGTTCCCGTTACTCACACCGTCACCACCTGCCCCACTGTCATCGAAGGCAAGACTCTCACTGTTGTCGTTCCCTGCGAGATTGAGACCGAGTACATTCATGCGGACACGACCATCACTGCTTCCACCGAGATCAGAACCGTTCCTGTTCACAAAGCCTCCGTCACAGCTTCTGAGGCTTCTCTCAAGTCTGTCGTCTCCTCTCGGGCTTCAGAGCCTGAATCTGTTTCCTCTGTCATCGCGTTTGGCTCTGCTTCGACTGCAGCTCCGGTCGAGACCGTGGAGACTCTCCTGACAACCCAGACCCTCATTGAAGACGACGTCACCACCACCATCACAGGAACAGTTCTTGTGACCCGAACCATCGACACCTCGGCTCCCACCCAAGCCAACTTTACCTCTTCAGACTCTGTGCCTTCCACGGTTGCCCAGGCCAACTCAGGCAACAAGTTGGCTGTCGGAGCTGTGATTCTTCTTCCACTGTTGATGATCTAGTTTTCTCATTGTTTTACTTAGCTCTCAAATTATTGTACCACTAATAAATTTAACTTCTTATTTTTGAGCTCTTTTTTTGCTCTTAGCTGGGGCGAGTAGTATTTTCCCAACTATAATCAAACTACACCCTGTTTGGTCACAACTATTAGTTGAATTCGTCTGTTTCCTCCTCCCGCCATCTTCCAAAATCGAACGCTCAAATCCCCTGAAAGTTCATACAAACAATTCACTTAATCAGTGATGTCAAGCGAAAACGCCAGCAGCTTTCGAACGCTTCTGTTGCTGCACTCGTTTCGCTCGCCAGTCGTCATCTCCGACCTATCGGAGATGTAGGGTGCAGTTCCACAACAGGCTTTCTGCAGGTGGCCCCCTTACTCTTTTGAGCTCTAATAAGCGAGGGCGAGAAGGATGTACCAGCCTCATAATAAAACGAGATCTTGGCATAAGGCGACTTAGCCAGCCCGTGTTACTTGTATTTTCATGACCAACTCTACGATCAAGAGTCAACGGAAGACGACAAACCTCTCCGGGTCTGTCTGTTCGTGGAACTCAATAGCTCGATCAGTGCACGGACACTAGTGGCACATGCAGCTGTTCGTATTTATGCAGCTTTCCCGTTCGGTTCCGCGCAGATCGTGCATGCAGGTAAGCCGTTACATGCATGGGGTGCACGCGGAGTCACCTTTCCGCACTCGCGAGACCGCTCTCTTTGTGTTGATGCACGCTCCCCATATTTTTAATCTCTTTCTCGCCACCCTGATCTATCACAACGTACAGGAAATTCGACAGCAAATTATTACAGCAGACCACCAACACATGTTACATATACATGAGACCTCCCGCCATGGACAGCAGTTGATCCCCTAGCTCGACAGCCCTTGCTCCACCACAGAATGAAACTGTCTTTTGCTTTTCTCACTGCTCTCGTCTCCAGTGTCGTGGCAGACGTCACAGATAACAAGGCAGACAGACAGGCCTTCACCATCACACCCCGTGACGTGGACGACCCCGTGGCCAACAGAGTTCTCGACCGTCTCAACGAGCATGTCATTCAGGCAGCTCTGCGAGACGGGATTGAGGGGAAAGTGACGGTCAAAAAGGAGGATACCATCAAACACAAACAGGTCATTGTAGCTCATGGGGGCAGTGTTCTTTTCCTGTTGCTCCACCAGCAGCTTGCAGTCAACGTGTGGGAGCGTCGTTGTGGACCACTCAACTGGTGGGATGTCATCGATGCTGGCAACCTTCAGACTGTCACCGACGCCTTTGATTGGGCACTGCAAACGGCGAACATCAACGCCCCTCGAATCCTCGGCCACGGAGACTACCAGCTGATGGTGGACTCCGTCTATACAATGTGGGATGCTCAGGAGACTGCTCGACAGCTTCTGCTGACGGATCCTACCATTGACATGATTGTCAACTGGCCTCCCGCTGGCCATTGTGAGCCTGCTCAGATCGAGTCTGCATTCTCCTCCAGTGATGATAATGTCTCATTGTCATCTCAACCGCCAACCTCTGTCACTTCTCTTACCACGTCAGTGGCTTCTTCCGTTTCTACTGCTTTTGACCCCGTTTCTTCCGACGATGCTGAAGAAGCTCCTGGAACGGGCTCGGGAATCACCGATGCCTCTATCTCTTGGGCCACCAACACGGTTGATTGTGCTCATGCAACCACTCTATGCGTCGTGGACGCTTTTACCGACTCTTCTACATTGACCCAGGTAACTCTTACACAGACCATCGGTTGTAAAGGGGCAGCTGCGACCACCCCTTGTGTTGTTGTAACAACTCTTGCCGCTACTCCATCCACACGGTCGGGATTTGCATCTAGCACAGACAAATTGGGAGCCTCTTCCGGAGTTTCGCCTGTCAGCTCCGTGGACATTTCTCCCAGTTCCATTTCCTTTGATTCTGGCCACTCTGACTCCTCTCCACCAGTTAAGTCTCCCAGTTTCTCTTTCCCCTCCTTGGGTTCATCTTCTGGAGAGGATACTCCGGCTCTTGCCAACGGAGCTTCTGCCCTTTTGTTTGGCGCTGCAGCTATTCTTCCTTTTGTTGCTGCGCTTTTGTAATTATTTGATTCATATTTATTTCATTAGTTGAAGTGTAATCGAGCCATATTTGTAGCTTTGTAAATAAATGATGGTAAAAAAACTTATGTACGCTTTTGTTGAGCTCATTTTGAGCTTGGCCAATTTGCAGTTACTCGGATGCTTCTCTGGTGGGGTTCCGATGAGGTGATTTAGAGAGAGGCATGTTCTCGTATCCTGTCTCTCGATAAAAAATGCTCTAATTATAGATATCGGTGCACACAGAGCCACACCCCTGCATGATGCTACAAGCTAATGATTCTCGAGAATTGCTACTTGTAGGGTATACATCAACTCTGACAGAATGAGCCAAGTGGAGATCAGCTCTTTGTAGCCAGATAGCGTGAGTATATGTATTGGGTGGCTTTGAGGCATACAGCAATTTGTGCACGCTGAGAAACAAATAGTAAAGATTACTTGTACCACTCAGACACTTGCTTTCCCCACAATGCATACAGTCCTGGTGCTTGTCTTGAGCAACTGACAAATGCGGGGCTTCCATTCGAGGCTGTGCTACATTCTGAGCTACAGAATCTCCGAGGAAGCAGCACTAATGCACGAAATCTCCGATTCAGCTCCGACCGAGATCGAACCTCCGAATCGGGTAGCGTGCTGAGCGCCAGATCGGCATAGAAGCCGCATCCCTGACGCATGCACAGTAATTTCGTACGCTTATGCAGGTCGTATTGGAAGAACTGTTGGAAGGTTTGTGGAGCGTTGCCGAAACAGGATATCTGCAGGTTACTCCTTTCTTATTCCAGCATTCTAAGCGAGTCTGGAAATAGTTGTGGAGAGTTTTTGGCTGAGAATCAGCCAGTTCATTCGGGTTCAGCGACTTTGAGCACCTGGAGAACGAGTTTGTGTTTGATGCTCAGCCCATTGGGTGGTGTCAAACTGTCAAGCACCATACCTCTGTTCAGCAGACAGCAATTTTCCGAGCTTCCAAGTCGATATTAATATCCCTTGCCGTGTCGTCTCGTGTCTCCCTGTGGCTGCATCCGACCCCAAAAAGACATGCCACCCTGTCTACTTGTACGATGCCAGGAAGGACTCTTTCAGTCAATATTTTCTATATTCTGCAGAGAAGATTCGCAAAGCCTAGCAACTTGGGGTATTTATACCAGGTCTTTTCTGTCGTGATCAGTAGTCGACCACCTTTTCTTCTCAACTATGAAGCTGTCTCTCACCACTGCGCTCACAGTGATCACCTCGTTAGCTTCGGCAGCTTCGATCAAAGACCCTGAACTTCTC
Organism: Yarrowia osloensis; assembly: GCA_900519015.1. Classification (NCBI taxonomy): domain Eukaryota; kingdom Fungi; phylum Ascomycota; class Dipodascomycetes; order Dipodascales; genus Yarrowia; species Yarrowia osloensis. Next base: position 138,677 of record ULGU01000014.1, read on the forward strand.
AGCACTCTTACAGCGTCCTACAGTCCTGACGAAGTGCCCGTTCTGATTGGGTTCTACGAAAAGCTCCTGGCTCATTCCCTTGTGAGATACGAGCAGTCCAACATTGCTGAGCCGTTGGTCTATTCTTGGGACGAACTCTTCACTGAAGTCTTTGAAGACCCCGAAAGAGGCCTCAGACTACTCGACGATTTGAGAGCGTTCCAGACCTTCGCCACTGATCGGTACACGTCTCAATGCGAGCCTGAAAACTACAACGAGATTGTTACCCTCGGCACTGTGGAGGATGTTTTCGACAGCTACTTTGACCAGCGTCACAGTGTCGGACCCACTCATACTGTTCAGCAGTACAGAGAAGCTGTCCTTGGGGTCTTTAGATTGTGGGTAGTCCAGAATGCTGCTTGGAAGTTGGAGCAGAATGATGGTGTGGCTCGGGTAATCGACTACCCTCCGTCTACTTGTGTCAAGACAACTGATACTTCTGGGGCACCTAAAGAGAAGTTGTCTACTAGTGAAGCGGGTTCCAATGGATCTACAAATGGACACACAGGCGATAGCTCTTCTCAACCAACCAGGGAGCGCTCCTCTCACTACCATGGTCACATTGTTGGTGCTTCTCTTGCTTCCTCTGGCAATTCCAATGACAGCTCTGTTGGCTCCAGCTTGTCCGGCTCTCACAACTCTTCCCATGCTCTGGGCCCGGCTGTCACGAAGGACACTTCTAGCCAAGCCAGCGGAGCCTCTGTTTCCTCAATTGCTGTTGTCATGGCTATTCCCTTGATGGTTGCACTTTTGTGAATGGTAGACCAGGACTTTGTTGTGCCTTTGTTTGAACTCACCGCGCCTAAGAATATACAGGTAGTTGAAATAGATCTAAATGTAAAGGGAATGATTTATGTAGTAGTTGAACGTCATTCTAACGATAGTTAGAAATGAATGAAATTGCTCAGTGTTCATAGATCTCACAACCCCGTTTTCTTACGTTACAAGAGTTCAAACCTCTGTGTCGTATTCGAAACCTATTTTTAAGGTGAATGAGATCGCCAAAGGTCACCGCAATAATGACTCACTGTGAGGGCTCCAAGCGACACAGGTACCCAAAATGTCACTTGTTCTTGATGTTATATTTGGTTGTGACCTAATTATATTCCAAATAAACACCACATTGAGTTCAGATAACGCACGATAAGCACCTTATCGGAACTCAAACCAAGGTAGACCAGTGCTGAAGCCCTCAAAGGAAACGATGCTGTCTGTGTCATCAGCTATGGTCCGATACCTTGACCCCGCCAAGTTTGCCACCCTCCCTTAACTCGTTTAAGGATCAAAACAAACATTTAAGGATCATAACAAACCAGACTTTTATTTGATTTAAGGTGGTCTTCAATGACCCGATGCATTGATTATATAAGGCCCCCGATCTTCTCCCATCCGCTCTTCTTCTTCTCCAGCGCCCAGGGGGCCCGCATTGGCTTTATCCGTGTCGGCGACCTGGGTTACGGGGCATTCCATTCGTGGGGTGTGCCACTAGGCTCAACCAAAAAAAAACTCTGCAGCAGATTCAACCCAGAGGTCCGTTCTCGGACGGCAGTCCCATTCGATTTTTTTCGCAGGGTTTTGTTAGGAAACAAGAACCCTGCATCTCTGCCTCTCTGGCGCCTCGAACGTCGATTTATCGGCGGCAAAACGGTTCGTTTTTGAATGTTTTCCAACCGTCCCCAAAGGAACAACACCTGTGGCTTATACAGAAGGAAATAAGTCCAACCCCCGAGTGCTCCGCACTCATCTTCCTGACGTTCACCGGTGGTTTACACCTGTCTCACGAGAGACGAAGTAAGTCCAACCTGTGGTTTATACAGGGGTCTCTCACGAGACTGAAATAAGTCCACCCAGTGGTTTACACTGGCGTCTCGAAAGAGGCGGAAGTAAATCCACCCGAATGGCTGTCCTGATGAGACGGGTCTTTGACTAGCGTCGAAACACATGAGGTGTCGGCAGCCACTAGTCAGGCTTTGAGAGAGATTCGAGGATTTGTTCTGAGAGTCTTTCACCAAAGTCGTACCCACCGCAATTATTTAGTTAATGAATCACTTGCCCTGTTTCCTCTTTAGTATTTACATCGTAGGTGAAGAAAGCAATTAGCTGCTCTTCTATCAGCCGTCAACTAGCTTGTTGACTATTCAGCCTCTTAAAAAATATTGAAAACAATGAAAAATACTGTAAAAACTGCAATTACCGAAAAATACTGAAAAATACTGAAAAATACTGAAAATATTGAAAATCCCAGGATCAGTCAAAAGACTCACTACCTGTACAGCTCTGAAACTTCCAGTCTTACCAACAAAACCAACAGTGACGGAATCGTGACAGGATTTGAAATCACCGAGGCTCTCACTCAGACTCCCGCCATTGTGACCACGAGTTCGATTCCCGGAACAGCCTCTTCGTTGGATGGTAATTGAAGCTTTCACTTTGTGGGAGCTGCTTGGGGTTTTTGGGTGTCTGGAACTCGACATATCGTTGGTCTCGGACCACAACAAACAGTTTGAAGAATCTCCTCTCTGGGCTGTTACTCCGGGCGACAACGGCACTGATCTAGAAGATATCACTGTGGTCAACGCCTACGTTTCGGCTCGGCAGATCAACGTCGAAGGAAGCTCAACTTTGAGAGCCAAGTATGCCGATGGCCAATGCCATGAGCTCAGGCTACTCAATATCGCCAACGACAATGTCTACAAGCTGCAGCTCACTGATTAGGCGGTATTCGAGACTTTGCCACTACAAGAGGAAGCATGATATGAGTACAACCTGTATCATAAGTAGATTGGCCTTATGACACACAATCTGGGCGTGGCCCATTCGATGATTTGAGGTGACCAGAGAACCGCAGTTCACCGCAATGACCCAAGAGCTAAGTATATTTCCCACGCGCCCACAAACTTCGGGAGCCCAGTCCTGGCGCAGTCTTGGTACGCGCTCATATACGCCTTACCCCGCCCATTTAGGCACATGGGGGACACAAATGGGTGGTATTATCACGAATATTATATTGGGCGCGTGGGTGTGGCACATTTACCCTGTTTGGAGTTTGCTGTGATATTTAGACTTCGCAGAACAATGGACGAGACAATAGAATCAATATCACTGGGGTAACTGACGAACTCTAAAAGCAATATTGGGTGGGACATTGTGTTAACCCAAAACGGGACTCAGAAGATTTCATGTGGGTATCGACATCATGTAAAGACGACTTTCTATTGCAAGTGGCATTTGATATCGAATTGGAATGGTTTCCTCTCACTTACTGGAGCTGGAGCCTCTGCTCCAGTGAACCTCATTGTTTCAATAATCCGCAAGCACCCCCACAGACTTGCATGAGGCAAGCCGGCTAACAAAGAGCGGTTATCAGAGTTTGCCTCATCGCGTGGGCAGGTGAGAGGGGTTTTAATAATTTGGGACAACTCGACCCCAAATGTACGACCACAATACCAATCCACGAAGATACGACTATACTATGAGTGGAAATTATATGCCGGTTATAATATCTCCACATTTAATGCGCGGTTAGCATCTGTTTCCTTGTCCATGAACTCCTGGGGTTATCCTTTTGGCCACTCAGTCAGCCAATGGGCAACTCTATCTTCTTGACACAAAGGCAACTCGAATAGGCAGGTGTAATGTGGCAGGGTCCTGAGGGGCTGGGTATATAATGGAGCTGTTACCGTTGGTTTGATCCATCACAGCAGTCGACTCATCAATTCGGCTTATCGACTTTCTCGTCACTCACCGACCTGCCCTCTCTTTGCACCCTTCCACCATGGCCGTTAAAACATTGGGACATCTACACGCACATAGACAGCCTCAGCTGAAACTAGAAACGCGGTTTGTCACTCTTCCACAGCCAGCTCCTCTGTTCTTCCAGTTCCACCGATGCCCTGCTTGCCAGACGTTGGTCTTGAGCATCGAGGTGCGAAATCACCGGTTGACCAGGTGTCCCAAGAGAACGTGAGCCACAGTGCAATGACAAACGAGCTCTATACAATCGTTCCACATTGCAATGTCTCGTGGTTCTCGGAACACAGAGACCAGGTGGTGCCCTCGCTGTGGCGTCAGCACTACTGTGCCGCTCTATTACGAAACACCAGCTCTAGAAACCCAGGACTCTCTCACGACTCCATCTCACCTTAACTTACACTAACACTGCATCCGCACGCAGATATATAGACAATAAATCATCAATAATAGGGCCCTTTTCTACATTATTAAAACGACGACAATGACGACTGTCATCAATAAGGCACACTTGACTTGCTCCTGACAATCTCGTTCTAACCATCCAACCATGAGTCTGACTTTTGAGGCTGTTACAGCCCTTACCACAGCTCGACACAACAAAGTATCGTTTGAAGGAAAGGAATCGTGGTTTCGAGAGGTCGAAAAAGCTACATTCAACAGCTGGAATCTATTCAAAAAACTTCCGAACACGTAACCACTAGTAGTATTCGAAGGCGTACTGTTGGAAGACATTTTTACAGCTTTATAAGCTCCTTCCTGAGCATCTCTGGCTTACCACAAGTTACCTGAATACATTACCGAACTAACTGCCTGTAGAAGACGAGCTTTTGGTCTCGTCGACCTTGATGCTATGAGTCTTGATCTCATCGACATTAACCTCATATCCATCAATGGACCCCTCCTTGCCATTGAGGGTCTCAATCGTAACACCCTTCTCGACAAATTCTGCCTCAGATCCAAGCAGAATGATGCCGTTCTTGTGACAGATACGTTTCTCATCCCGCTTGTAGAAATACAAGACAGCGATACCTCCTACGATGCAGAGAAAGGCACAAGCTGCACAAGTGCCAAAGCCCTTAGTAAATCGAGGGGATTCGGATGTGGGGAATACCAACACTGAGACCCACGCTTGGGTTGACTGACCCATCATGTTCATGGCAACGATGACGATTGCGTAGGCCTGTGGATCGTGTCTCATGATGTCACTGACCCATCCAAAGTACGCGGGACTCATTGACCACGAAGTGTACTGTAGACAGAAGGCGAACCACTTGGCTGCTTCAGACACGTCCCAGACCGCAAGAATGACGCAGCCAATGAAATTGAGAGTCTGGGTGATGGCGATAGCTCCCCAGCGGCATTTGAACATGTCTGCAAACAGAGAGGCGGAGTAGACGTAGACGAATCCAAGTCCTGGAGCTATGGAAGACAGCTGATTGAGTTTTTGGTTGGTGTATCTCTGGTTTCCTTCCGAATCTGTGAGGCTTTTGAGCCACAGAAGGAAAGATCCAGAGGTACCGCTGTTGTTGTTGAAGAAGATGCAGGCAACCAGAACCAGCAGAGGCATCTTCCAGGTGGTTAAGAGAGGTTTCCAGAGCTCCCACGAGAAGAATTTCTTGTTTGAAGTCTCAGCTGACTCTTTGGCGTACGGTTTCATTCTCTGTCGACATCTTCTGACTTCGTCGTCGGTCAGAAACAGCGACACGCATTTGTCCGGGGTTCCAGGGATGACAAAATAGCCCAGAACTGCTAGAGGAAGCGTGGCAATGGCATCAACAATAAAAACCCATCTCCAGCCCTCAAAACCTCCCACGCCATCTAGATCGAGAGCCGCACTTGCCAGTAGACCTGAGCTCAAGAGACCGAGGAACTGGCCCATGTAGAAGAAACCGGCTCGTCGAGCCACCTCAGAGGGCTTGTACCACGAGCCCATGAGAAAGTAGACGGTTGGCACAAATCCTGACTCGAATACGCCCACAAAAAACCGAATGGCCTTGAGAGCAGCGACGGAGTGGATCTTGCAGCAAAGAAGAGTCATGATTCCCCAACAGATATCCATGGCGGGAATGACAATGTTGAGAGGCACTTTGGGAAGCTGGAACATGAATGGAAGCTGGAACACAACCGCTCCAACAAGATAGATGGCCTGGACGTTGACCAGATCGTTTCCCTTGAATCCTAGGTCCTCTTTCATTCCACTGACGTAGGCGTTGTTGACATTTGTCTGGTCCAGATACTTGACCCAGTAGACGGCCAGCGAGTAGCAAGTGAGAAGCAAATCGAGCTTGAGAATCAACTTTTTGTCTTCTTTGGTGTCTTGTTCGTCGAACCACTTGAACCACTTGTGAGAAGCTCGATCGTACTTGTTCTGTCGGTACTCGTACTCGTCGAAGAACTCCCACCAAGGTCGGTTGGTTTCATCTCGGTACTCCACGACGAGTTCTTGTTCGTCTGAAGCGGTGTCGATAGCCAAGTCGTCTTCAACATGACGTCTTCTCGGGATGAATTTCATTCTTGAGATGAGATTGTGCGGCGTATGAGGCAGTCACCTGGAGCTGCAGCCAAAGTCGCTTATTATACAGAAAGCTCATAGATCAACCCCACCTCGTTCTATACATTCTGCCAACACTCGATAGTCTTATCTCATGCAGGCTTATAGCACAGTAGCTTGGTTGGAGCTAGTAGTCTTGGCATGAGGGGTGGCGCGTACAGTGGTATGTGCGCAAAGAGTGTAAGTTGAGAGGGTATCAGATGCGATACCCACGGACTTCGGCCGATAGCGAGTATATCCAGCGTGTCTCCAGACCCCGCAGGCATTAATCGTTGTTCTTTCGATGATCGTTCCCTTAGCGAGGCTAGGCACAGAGAGTCGCGTAGGGAACTACTGTAGAGCAAACTAATCGAGAGTCTGTTCTTATCCATCCAAAGTAGAGTAAGTCCCACGAGGCTCTTATCCATCCAAGTTAGAGTAAATCCCACGAGGCTCGGTCCTTGGATGTCGACATGGCTCGAGGAATATGACGGTCGCATCACTCTATACAACAGAGCAGATCCCGCTGCTGAGTATCTCACCTGTTAGGATATCATATCGAATGGATTGGGAATGTCAATTTTTCCTAAGCCAAGAATCGCACTTGACCAACTTCAAGTCGAGTACAGTAACGTACGAGTGTACTTTACTCGAAGTCTGGATCGACACCAAACTTGATAAGGTCTCGGTTAGCCAAACTCAGATCGACTCCAAACCCAAAGAGGCAGCTTTTTGAGACACATTAGAGTCATCTAATTAGTACGCGTTTGTACATCGCAGCGGTAACTTTTGCCTATTGCGCAAATCTAGAGTTTTGTCCCCTGTCATTCGGTTATCTACCACATCATAACTTCCAGACTATTACTCCATAACTTTACCCCACATTCCCCTCAACTGATGTTGCAAGATCCATTCTTGATAACGGCTCGCACATGAGTTTTCGTTGTCGAGAATGGATCTTGCAACATCAGTTTCGATGGACAGTGTGGTTTTATCGTATCTGCTCAGATTCCTACACGTCATTTCTACAAGTTCCATTATTTCAGTTAAACAACATATCAGTTTTCATTTACATACATCTTACACAATGATCGGAGAGACCAGCAGAGTCAGGCTGTCAGGTTGACTGCCTAGACAAGCCCAATTCTGCCCCCTCCTAACCTACGGCCAGTCGCAGCCGTCTATTTAATGCCAAAGGTAGTCTTGAGGTTTCTGAGCAGCAGCCAGTCCTCTCGGGGCACGTCGTTTCGGAAAACGGGGTCCTTGAGCGTGTCAATGGACTTTCGAGTGATGGAAGAATACAGAACATCCTTCTCGTCAATGTGTCGGCCCCAGGTGGGCTGTCCAGACGACGTGTCGATTCGCATGGCCACACCGGCGTTGGTCTGGCCCTTTCGCACAACCGTCTCGGACTTGTGGTTCACCTCCATGGAAGTCACCTTACCGAGCTCCAGCACCTCTCGGACTCCGCTCTCGGGGTTGATCTTGACGGCACAGATGGGGGTACCGACTCGCAGAGAACCCTCGACAACGTCGACACCAATGATCATGGGCGATCGCTTGTTGATGATCTGGACGGTGTGGAGAACACAAGGGAAGACGGCCTTGTCGATGGTGTCCAGTCGCTTCTGCTCCTGGATCTTCTTCTGGTGCTTGACAAAGTCGTCAAACAGATGGTAGATGATGTCGGCGGAGAAGAGCTTGACACCCTGCTCCTCGGCGTACCGCTCGGCGTCCTTGTCGATCTTGACGTCGAAACACAGCATGATGGCCAGCGACTTGTCCTTCTCCAGCATGGTGGTGGCTCGCATCACGTCCTTCTTGTAGACGGGACCCAGAGCAATGGACATGACGGGGATCTTCATGTCCTTGAGGAAGTCGAGCAGAGCCTCGAGCGAACCCAGAGTGGATGCCTGCACACACACACCTCGGCCGGTCTTGTCGACCGAGTCCAGCAGACCGGTCAGATCGTCCATGACGTCGTCCATGAGCTCCTCCTCGTCGTCGTCAGGACCGCACAGCAGCAGCCGAGAACCGGCCACAGCCTTGTCCAGGTCGTTGGCGGCAATCTTGACACCGAGCGCGGCCTTGACCTCCTTGTGGTGCTGGTACGCGGACTTGATTCGCAGCTCTCGCAGCGGCTGGGGCGTGAGCAGAGCTCGCACGTTGGTGGCGATGGGGCCGTTCTGACCACACAGCACGATTCGGTCGCCTTCTCGCAGCACACCGTTGGACAGAACCACATCGATGGTGGTTCCGAATCCCTCGACGACCTTGACTTCCAGAACGGTGGCCTCCAGCTCGGACAGATACATGAGCTGCTTGGACATTCGGCTCTGGGTCAGCTGCAGCAGCAGAGCCAGCAAATCGGGAATACCCTCGCCGGTGATGGCAGAGGTGGGGACCAGAGACACGTTTTTCGCCAGGTTCTTGTTCTTGTAGTAGACCTCCGAGTTGAGACCCTGCTCCATGAGCGCGGTCTTGGTCTTCTCGAGACGGTCCTCGAACTCTCGCAGCACAGACTTCTTCTGCTTGGACAGCGAGTCTCGGAACGAGTTGTTGGGGATGGCCTCCCAGTCGAAGAGTCGATCAATCTTGTTGAGAGCGACCACAAAGGGGGTCTTCTTGTCTCGCAGCAGCTTGATGGACTCGATGGTCTGGGGCTCGAGACCGTGCATGATGTCAATAACCAGAATGGCAATGTTACACAGCGACGATCCTCGAGATCGCAGGTTGGTGAAAGACTCGTGACCGGGGGTATCGATCACCAGCAGACCAGGCACGTGGTAGTCAATCTCGCCGTACTGCTCCATGACCTCCGTCTTCTTCTTGATGGCGTCGATGGGGAAGTAGGTGGCTCCAATCTGCTGCGTGATACCTCCAGCCTCGCCCTCCTGCACGTTGGTCTGTCGCACCTTGTCCAGCAGCTTGGTCTTTCCGGTATCGACGTGGCCCAGAATACAGCAAATGGGCGATCGCAGGTTGCCGGCGTTGGCAGACGCCAGAGCTCGTGAGTGCTTGGCAGCCCGCTTCTCGGCAATGGCAGCGGACTTTCGTCGAGCCTCCTCCAGAGCCTCCTCGGCAGCCACTCGCTGTCGCTCCAGCTCGGTCTCGTCGTTCACACTGGTACCCTCGTCGGCGGCCTTTTGTCGGGCCAGAGCGGCGGCCTGGGCCTCGGCCTCCTTGGCAGCAGCCTCGGCCTCCTCCTTGGCCTTGATGGACGGATCCTCCTTCTTGGTGATTTCAATCTCGCCGTTCTCGTCAGCCATGGCCTCCCAGTCGTCCTTGACCTCGCCGTCAGAGTCCAGCGCAGTCTCCCAGTCGTCCATGAGGGCGTCGACGTCGTCCTCGGGCGACTCCTCCTCCACAGCAGCCACCTTGGGCTTCTCCTCCACCTTCTCGACCTTCTGGACGGGAGTTCTGGTGGGAAGACGGTTGTTGGTGGGCTGTCGAGTGGTGGCGGGCTTTGCTCCACCAACAATCATACCTGCAGCCAGCATCTGCTCTCGTCGAGCCTCGGCCGCAGCTCGCTCCTGCTTCTGCTTCTTGGTCATGTAGGTTCCCTCGGCCTTCTGTCGCTCAACCTTGGCTCGTTCTCGCTCCTTCTTGGCGGCTCGAACGGCCTCCTTCTCGGCCTCGGCCTCCTCAACGGCTCGCTGAGCAGCCTCCTCGGCAGCCCGATCCTCCTCCTCAGCAGCAGCCTCAGCAGCCTCCTGGGCCTTGATGGCGTCCTGCTGGGCCTTGATCTTGGCGATAGCAGCGGCTCGACCGGTCAGCTTCTTGGCGGGAGCAGCGGGAGCAGCCTCGACCTTCTTCTCGGGCTCGGGCGACTTGCTCTCGCTCTTCTTCTCCACCTCCTTGGTGTCCTTCTTCTCGGCGGCCTTGGCGTCAGCAGCAGCCTTTCGCGCGTCCGCAGCAGCCTTCTTCTTGGCCTTCTCCTGCTCCTTCTTGAGCTTCTCCTTCTGCTTCTTGGTCAGCACCACGGGAGCCTCCTCGGGCTCGGCCTTGGCGTCCTTGGCGTCTCGAGCGTCCTTCTTCTTCTTGGACTTTCGCAGAGCGCCCATCAGACCGCCGCCCTCAAACTCGTCGGCCAGATCGTCGGCTCCAGCCTCTTCGGGAGCAGCAGGACCAGGCTCGGGGGAGCTGGAGACCTCTTCCTTAACCTCAGGCTTTTCCTCCTGGGCAGGCTTCTCCTCCTCAGCGGGAGTTCCGTCGAGATTCTGGGGAGTGGAGTCCATTCCCTCCTCCTCGCTGTCGCTCCAGTCGCCGTAGCTTTGTTGCTTCTTTCCTTTCTTCGCCATCTTGTCGTGTGGTTGAAATGGTCAGGTATGCAGGATGGATATTGTAACTACGTGGGTGAAAAAGTGGGAGACGTCATGTGACCTAAAGCTTAATGGTAGAGCCGATTGCCCTCAAAGAGGAGGTGGTTGGAGTGGCAAATTTGTATTTTACATTTGGGCCGTCAGTTTTGTGCCCCAAAGATATACACGTGACTCTACAATACTTCCATCCGCCCAGTCGAACCCCTCTCATCAGACACATCAACCACCCGCACTTTGTTGCAGCATCATCCTTGCGCCAAAATAAAGTTGCCCTTCAAAAATTTTCACAGATCGAGCTAGGTTGTGGGTTCGACTTTGGGTGGGGAAATTGTGTTTTTCGCCAATAGGAATTCGACCTCGACGTGCATCCACAGTCTTGTTGTCACCTGATTCGGCGCAGTCACGCCACCCCTTCCTTCTCTTATACACCATCGTCTTCATCGAAATCACCCTCCGACTCAGTGCACGTCACGTGGAGGCCGGGGTTCGATTCCCGACGTCGTCTGTATTCCGTCTCTTTTCTACCCCTCTGGAAAGAGATAAGATAAGGTTAACTTTTAAGGTTTATAGAGATGCCGGGCCAACCTCCGATCTAATCTTTCTCAATTATTACTTACTGATTACTCAAGAGCCAACCCCGAGCCTTCGAACATCTTCATGAACTCCTCGTCGGCCAGAAAACTCTCAACTGTACCCACCCCTTTTGCCAGTCCCGAACCGTCTGGAGTCTTCTTTAGAGCTGCTGTAAAGAGCTCCGGGAGATCTTTATCATGTTGTTGACGGTACTTCGCCATGAGATACTCCCTAGAAAACTTCCAGACCCCAACAGAGCCGTTGGAGAGCCCGACCATCCGCAAAAAATTCTCCGGGTCGTTGGCATTCTGGTTCTTGGCCATGTATTGGAACTCCCAGAGAAGATTCCGCTCTGAAATGATATCTGCTGTCTTGGCTTTCAAATCGACAAGAGCGATGACGATTCCTGTGGGCTTATAAACCAGGCAAAATTGCGGGTGCTGTTCGTCCTGATAGACGCGATACAGCCTGTTTGCTTGCTGGGAGTCAGGGCAAGACGTGGAGGAAGAGACGTGGATCTCATACCTGTTTGCCATGTCAATGTTGAAGAGGGTGCCGTCGTACAGAGCTATTCCAGCTGGAGGATGTGCTCGAGAAGTACAGACAACGTGGCTCTTGCCTTGAGGAGTGACTACTTCAACTTTAGAGCTCCCGCCTTTGCCTGAGTGTAGCAAGACCGTATCGTCAACAACTTGTAGGCGGAGTGGGGAAGTAGAGAGTACCTGGCTTAGAAGTGCGTCTTCTTGTCCGTACCTGATTGCCATCATGGTAGCACCCTTAAATTCAGTCAACACAGCAATGGCTTTCGAAGAATGTCTGGACTGGATCAGTTTGCCCAAAACACCCACTTTCATGCCGTTGTACATGACGGCTTGTTGTCCACCAGGGGCCCGTTTCAAGCCGTCTCTGCAACGCGGAACAGATGTAGAGGAGCCTGCCTCAGTCAAGTCTAGCAGCTTGTCCTGGAATACGATGCCTCTGTTGTCGTAATCCCAGGCAAAGGTATTCTCAACGTCTTTGCAGAGACAGTAAAAGTCGCTGGGCAGGGACTGGTCGATGTAGCTGGGACAGTCCAGTTTGTCAGAGAAATCAATTGGCTTCTTCTGATCGAAATGAGAAGCGGCAGAAGACCAAGAGTTCCATTGACTGTACTTTAGCTTGTAAAAAGAACACTCTTTGACAAGTTCGAGCTGCAGCTGGGATTCAGTAACACCTTTTCTCGACTCAGTGTCCACCTGACGAAGAGAAACAATGTCTTGGAGGTTCAGAAAAGAGCAGACGATGACGAGAATCTCTGGAGGAAACATTTAAGACGAGCGAGAGAGGCAATTGATTGTTTCACACACAAACCACCCTGGCAAGGTGGCAAACTCGCCCGTCTATATACATCAACTCTAGGTTCCACTAGTTGAACTCTGGTCGGCTATACGTGCGTAGATCGATTGGAGATTCTTTGGTGAGCGTATTCTCAAACAGTTCAGTGATTTGAGTCATAGTTTGTGTTTCATTTGTCTAGCCTACAGTCTTAGTGTGAACCATGTCTTGCCACTGGTTCTCACAGTCAGTCAACTGAGTCTACTGTACATGTGCCGGAACACGACTACAATCCGGACCAACAATACAGGGTCATAAATGCATTGATAAAGGTGATGAGAAAGAAGCTGGAATGGTAGTAGCCCAATTCGTAGGGCCATGGTATGGTGTATGTCGTTAAGCAATGAGAGAAGGGTGGACGATTGAGACGTCAGCTAGAGGTAGCAGATCACTGAAGTTGCCCTAAAACTTGGCGGCTCCAATGGTGAACTTGATGGGCTTGTCGCACGCGTAGCCACCGTTGAACACGTACACCTCCTGGCCGCCATGAATAGGGTTCTCAGCGGAAGAGCAAGAGTAGAACTGGGTAGTGCCATAAGAGGAGAAGGAGACGACAGAGCCCTCACCGTCAAATCCCCATCCTCCACTGTTTCCGTTAAGAGGAGGAGAAGGGTGGTCCAGGACCTCAAGCTTGCCGGTCACGACGTTGGCAAACAGCTGACGGGGCTCCTGGCCCTCGGAGAGAACGTCGACCATGGCGTTTCCGACCGAGTCAGCCTTGAAAAAGGAGAAGCCTTGGGTTAGACCGTAGACCACGTTGTTGCCTCGAATCTGGAGAGGCTTCATTCCGATGACACCGGGGCCGGGGAACATGCTGAGAGCATACTTGGGGGTATCGGACTCGTTCTGGGGCTCTTCGCAGACGATAGGAGCGGCCAGAGCGGCAGTGGCGATAGTGAGGAGAGTGAGAGGGTTGATCATGTTTGGTGGTGGTAGTGTTGGATCGTTTGTGTCTTGTTCTTGTCTCTGATGATGCTGATAAAAGTGCAGGTCCATGGCCCTTATATGCTTTTCTGTTGTGTTTGTGCCCAGCATTTTGGGCACCACCTTACGGCTGAAATGGGCTGAAATAAGCCGAAAATAGCTCCGCCCGAAATCACACAAGGAGCTTTGCTCGTGATGTTCAAAGTTGCACTAAATGTAGCACCTGCTTGATCGATGCAGGTGGGATGGGGTTAGTGAGAGAGGGCTATGGTAGCGGTGGTGTGGGTGATAAACATGGCTGAATATGATCAATGAGAGTGTTTGATTAAATTGCCAGTTCATTTCTGTCTTTTGATGGTCACAAACACTCCTTTTACCATCCTTACAACCTCCTGTCAGTTGATAGAGTTCGATTATTTATAGATCTGCAGAGAAATGACATCATGCCAAGTTGTGGGTGGTTGACATTGTCGGCAGTAAAGCGGCTGAATCAAACAAGACAAAAACCGAAAGAGACAATAGCAGGACAGAAGGAAGATGCTCACTTAATTGACGAATTGTCTTGTCTTTGTATCTGTGGTCTCGGGTCTATCCAAAGAGTTCGTAACTGACTGTCCCGATAAGTACGACGGCTCACAATCAATCACCATCTGGTTGTAGCACAGTCAAACAGCCGACAATAACGTCTCGCGTACCTCAATCACCTGACTGAATGTCGCCTCTTTCCCAGATACCTGAACGGCCACCTGCATGCACATCACCCCACATCTAACGGCATCACCAATGTAACAAGAGGATTGAATATACGAGGCTCATTATACCCGTTGTAACGCACTTGTGAAGATAAAACTTATATCAAACATACCGGGTTCATCTTAGCAAATTCATTTGTGTAGCCAGCTTGCCTGAATTCCTCCGAGAACTTGTGATATTATCTCCCACGTTCTCTCGGCTTTAATACCGTACACCTTAACAATTTAGCTTTCAATTACTGCACGACCCCCACTAAACACTTGAAGATATTATATGCACAGTCCAGAGGGGATTGACTGATCAGATTGATGAGACTGATGGCTATCATCTGAATTGATAGATCAGTGGTCAGATGGTGTAATGTGCTTCTAGTCACATGATTGTGCAAGCACCACATGTAACAATATGAAGAAACTTGATTGAGGACAATTCAGCATGCTCAGCTCTGAGCGATGGTGACAACCACTGTTTACACCCGGAGAGACACATAATATAATAACTTGGTCAACAATCACGTTGCTGTTATTGTCAAATTGCTCACTTCCTTGTCTTTCGAGCCACACCAGTTGATTCCCTACCATCTCGGCTGTGTTCAACAATACACATCACGACCTACACTCGCCGCAAAGCCATATTAAAATAAAATAGATGTAAATAGTTATAGCAATAGATTGGTACTCCTCTCAGTACATATTGCTCTTCGAATATGCTCTCGTTGTCCGTTGTTGTTGTCGGGGTATGAAGCCGTAACCCTTTCACCTGTAAGAGGGTCTGTAGAGGTGTCACTCTCACGTCATCTGGTCGACTCACTTCGTTCGGTCGACTCACGCGAATCTGATTTTGTGGACATGCATACGACAATGTACACCGTCCAGCTCTTCTTCTGACCCTCTAAACAGGCAAGTCCATAACATCATTATCCAGCCCTCCCCAGTTGTCCGAATACAGCTCCGCGTACTTGATCTTGTCGACCGAAAACTCCTGCAGCAGCTTGGAGATCTGCAGCTGCGTCTTCTGGAACAGACCAATCTCCTCCGTAATGCACTCTCTGATGAGCCACGTGCGGTTCTTGTGCGCCGCAATCATCTCCGTGTCCATCTTGATGGCTCTGTCGAGCTTTTCAATCTCCGACATGAGCGCCTTTCGCTGCCGCGCCAACGTGACCCGGCCCTGGTTCTGCTGGATCCGCTTTTCCAGCAGCGGAATGTTGTTGCCGCCGTACTTTTCCAGCCGGTCAAACAGCTCTCGCATCGAGCCCAGCGCCTCGCGGTACTTTTTGGCCTCCTCAAGCACGCCCACCTGCGAGCCTCGAGCCTCATCCTGCTGCAGTTGACAGTCGGACTCGATGCGTGCCGAAGCTCGACTGAGTCCCCGGGTGATCTGCTGGACCACCCCATCGTCTCCAACAGAGTAGAGAACCCGCGCAGAAGGAGGAAGAGCGGCACCGAGATTGTATGCGATTTTGGCGGTGTCCACGGCCTGAGCCTCCTGCCGCTTGGCCACTCTGTCGAGAAGAACACAGAGCTGAACCACCGAATCGTGCGATCGGTCCAGCTCGACGATGAGACCCGCCCAGAGAGCAGTAGCCTGCTGCTCGTCCCACTGCTGCACAAACTTGGGGTCGATGGTGCGTCCGTTGAACTCCTCTCGAGCGGCGTTGAGCACGCTCTTTTTCCAGCCACTGATATCGTTTCGCAGGTTGACAAAGGTGCGCACGGCCTCATCCTGGCCCAGCACGGGGTGTCTGAGAACCTGGTTGATGAACCGGGTCAGACCCCGTCGTCGCCGTTCCAGAAAGTAGTTGTCCGACGACAAGTAGTGGCCGTTCACTGCGAGCCGTTTGGGCGGCAGCAGCGCCACTTGCCGGAAACAGTACTTTTTCAGCAGGTAGTCCTGCAGCCAGGCAAAGTCCGAGTACCGTCGGATGACCGTAATGTGGTCTGTTCCGGACACGGAGGAGATCGAGTAGTTGACGTGGCGGAACAGAAACATGCCCTCGCGCTCGGGTACAATGGCCAGCGTCACCGAGTCGGCCTTGTTGGGCGCAAAATCGGGTCGGGGAGGCGCAGACCACACTCCCGACTCGGACTCGGGGACCAGAGCCTGCGGGTTGAGAGGAGGCGGAGTAGTGGAGTGCGAGAGTTGCGACTGCGACAAATGCGACTGCTGCAGAGCCTCCTGCTCCTCGGGGTTCCATTCCAGCGCGCTGTGGTTCCTGCTGTGCCCGTTGTTGAGAATGCTCTCGCTTCTGCTGCTGCTCTGGATGCTGTGGTCGTCGAGATCGTCGCCAAACAGCGGCGTTTGCGATCTGCCCGTCGTCGAGGCGCTCACGTTGATGCTCGACCGCTCGCCCTCCTCGGAAAAGTCCATTGGCGTCAGCGTGTCCACGTTGACGAGCTGTGCCGGGTCGTCGAACGGCAGGCCGTCCTGCGCCACATTGGCCAGCAACAACGCTGCTCGCCACGACTCGCGGGTGAAGGACGACGTGTGCGTGCCGCCGCCTCCGTCGCCGCCCTCGAGAATCGAACCGGCCAGCACTGCGAGCTGATCCTTGTCTTCGCCAGACACGTTGATGGTCTCCAAAAGCCGCTTGTAGCAAACTGCGGGAATGCGGCCGTCTATGGGGTGGAACATGTCGAAAATGTGGTCGTAGCGCGCGCCGTAGCCCGTTCGCTCCACGGCCGTGGTGGCCGCCGAAAACAGAGACATGGTGGTGGTGGCGTGTTTCGGAGAGGTTGGTGGAGAGACAAGTTGTGTCGTTTCGGTGTCGTCCTGTTTACCGCCTACACTTAGCGTCTCCGGGTGCACCCCTAATCAACTCTATTTCTTAGAGTTCGTTATCCTCATCCGTCCCAACATGTAACTCTGACCGGTCGAGCCAGGGGCAAGCGAGATCTAAGCGATAATACGGTGGATGGTGGAGTTGACCAGTTGAGTGGGATTGCGGCGGACTGGTCATTTGTGTTATTTCTTTAGTCACCTCAATTTGCTGTGTCTGGTCTGGTGTTGGCATAGTGTAACACTGGCTCACTTCTCCTCGAGCTCTGTTCTGCTCACTGAAGTTCTTCCTGCGGCAGTACCGACGAATTCACCTCATCCAGGGCTCCATTCTGATACCACTTCCATCACCCCTTTGCTTCAGTCACACCAAATCCACTCCCTTATCACTGCCACTATAGACATTAGAATTTAATATCGCTGGACCCTTGCAAAGGAGTTGGCCGTTCGAGGATGTACGAGTAGGCGACGGTTGATCTGTCGATGAGCGAGCATACCAAGCCGAGCCGCTCCATCATCATATACTTGTACAGGTTTGGTTCTTATCTCATAACACGGTGAAGAATTTTCTGGGACTGTTGTAAGCCACAGTCTAACATGACCTATTAGTAAGCTAAGGAAAAGGCACTAATGACAATGACTTGCAGACGCGAATGGGGTGTTGGTTAGAAAACTCTCACTTGGCTCAGTTATGCTTTGCAAGCGGCTGTGCTCTAAAATCCGTATCCCCATCTCCCTTCCTCTGCAAGTGCACTCATGCTTCCGCTATGTTGAGCTGACAAAAATCTATGAAAGCTCTGTATTCGAACAATCTGCTCTCTATAGCGTTGCAGATCACTCTCACTTGACTCCAATATCACACTAATGAAAATCATTCTGTGTTACTAGCTTATTTACTCTGATCTTTGTTTCTAAGCTATCGAACTGAGTCATCCTAACTGCGCTACTTGGACTCTTCCACAACTGTAAAAATAACCGTCTAACGTCTGTGGCAGCAGCCAGCGTTGCTCGCTGACATTCGACGGTCTACGCTGACAACGACAACAGTGACAATTTCATGACGCTCGATTTCTGTGTTTGCTACTGAAGCCATCCTACTTGTAGCCACTCCAAGACATGCTCAGTCTTCCATGGACTCCACCACATGCACAACAGCCGTACAAATCAATGTTACATCACCAAATATCTATCTGTACAAGACCCAGACCCTTCCAAGCCTCAGATACACCAAATTCGGCTCATTTTTGCGTTTTTTTTATTCTAAGGGATAACATTAAAACCTATTTAAGGGTCCTATACATGAAAAACCCCGCACATCGGACTCGGATTCGGGTTTTCAGAAGAGCGAATTGTAATCGTGCTCGGTTTCCTCCTATTCCTCCTCTTGACCGGATAAATATCAACAATCAAAGCAAGCAAATAAACAAATTAAAGTGGTAATCGTTGGGAGCAAGGCCATCCTGGGCTGCTGGTGAACGAAGAAGCTGTAAGCGGTTGGACGTGAAGTCGTGTATCAGTGTGACGTAATGTCGGTGTGACTGGAAGTCGTGGGGTCTGTGT
>ULGU01000014.1:158003-217028 GCA_900519015.1 Yarrowia osloensis
GGGCCTGGGTAGGATGTCTGACAACTGGCAGACGACAGAGTCGCAGCATGTGGAGCGTCTCAGCACTCCGAGCATTGACCCTGTAGTGTTTACCCAGGAATTGGTTGGCTTTCAGCCAGAGTTCGTCACCTGGATCCCTCTCCGGAGGGAGTAGGGCTTTCCAATGCTTGTTTTTCATAATCGTGAAGTGTGTCCGCCAGTCACCCATGGCCTGTTGAGGCGTGGTGGGGATCAGACGAAGAAGGTAGTTGATCTGAGCTTGTGACATGGTTGCCACAGTGTGCTCCACGCGTTGGATGTAGAAAAACTGGCACAGTTCCTGGTTCCTGGTGAGATTATCCTTCAGAACAGGGGGTTCACCTTTGCAGCCCACGCCGCTGACTAAGCTCCCCTCCGATAGCAGAGGCCAACTTTTCGCTGTTTTTCACCGCCTGGCTAGCTCAATCGGTAGAGCGTGAGACTCTTACTACAAAGTCATCTCAAGGCTGTGGGTTCAAGCCCCACGTCGGGCTTCTTTTTTGCCTCGTTGGAGCGCGGACTCCATGTTTTTGATTCTTTTTATCTCGTCTACTCTCCTTTCACCCATCCTCACATACTGTCAACCACTTGTAACTTCAAAGATTAATTTCTATATCATACTAATGCAGCAGCAGCAAGCCCTTGCTCCACTGCTCTACGGTGTTAGTCTATCAACAACACTGTTCGTCTAGGCCCTATTTGCCTAGTTTCCTCCCTTCTTCTTTCGCATTCGCTTCTGGCCAATGAGCTTTCCGAGGTCCAGGTTCTTTTCCTTTTCGGGCGCTCGGGACTCCTCCTTCTTGGGCCCCTTTCGATCACGGTTTCGGTCGCTCTTTCGATCTCGTCCCTTTCGGTCCTTTCGATCGCCTCGATCACCTCGGTCACCTCGGTCTCTTCGGTCGCCTCCCTCTCGTCGAGGTCGCTTGTGTTCGGAGTTGTCCTCGGCACCGCCCTCGTCGTCTCGATGTCGCTTCTTCTGCATGTTGATTCGAGCCATAGTGTCCTTTCGTCGCTTGACAACCTGTGCGTTCTCAATGGCAAACTCGGCCACCAAGTGTCGTCGCGAAGAGCCCGTCAGATCCACATGCTTCTGCTCGTTCTCCTCGTAACCGTCCAGAACCTCCTCGGTAGAAACCTCGTGGGCGTTGAGCCATCGCAGAGCCATGAGAGCAGCCTTGTGGTCTCGGAACTCGAGGAAACCGTATCCTCGAGATCGACCCAGCTCTCCACTCTCCTTCTGCTCCATAATGACCTTGGCCTGTCGAACCACTCCGTGCTTGGACTTGGCAGGCTCGTCGCCTCGGGCCTTGGTAGATCGAATGGCCTCCTCCTTGGACAGAGGCTGTCGATGACCCTCCTTGGCCTCAGTGGCAAACTGCACCACGGCCTTTCGGCCCAGAGCCTTGAGACCCTTGGCGTTGAGTGCTCGGGGCAGGTTTCGCAGCGCCAGACGCGTCAGCGACACGTGCAGACTAGGGTTACCGTTGAGCTGTTTCTTTCGCTGGTCGTACGACTTTTGTCGCAGCTCCATGTCGGCCTTGGGCAGAGTCATGCCCAGAGCGGAGTTCTCGCCAATTCGACCCTCGTTGATCAGGAAGACATTTCGTCGATCCTTCTCCTTGGGCAACTTGCCCAGAGCCTCGGCTCTCTTTTTCGAGTTGTGTTCAGACAGCTTTTCGGCGGTTTCTCGCTGCACGGCCTGGGTCACGGCCAGAATTCGACCCTCGAAGACGTACCGGGGGTCAGTGTCATCAGCAACCAGCAGAGAAGTGGTTGCGGCAGCAGGGGCACGCTCAACACACTTGTCGCAGTCGTCGGACGACTCAAACGCGACAAACGCGGTTCCTCGGGGCTGACCGGTGGTCTTGTCCATAACGGGAAGAGCGTACCGAACGGCGCCAAAGTTCTCAAAGTGCTCCTTGAGCGTCTCGGCAGTGGAGTCGTAGGGAATGTTTCGCACAAAGACGGTCGACGAGTTGGACTGGGCCTTGACCTTGGGGGTGTTGTCCTCCTCCTCCTCTTCCTCGTCGTCGTCAATCTCAATCTCGTCCTCATCATCGTCACCCTCGGCAACGTCGGCGTTGGACTCGTCCAGATCGAGATCTTCGTCCTTGACCTCATCCTTGACCTCAGAGTCCACGTCCTCCTCCTTGACCTCCTCCTTGACCTCCTCGTCGTCGTCGTACTTCTCCTCCTCAACCTCCTCTCCGTCCTTGGTCTTCAGCCACTTGTCCTTCTCAATGGCAAAGTCCACAGCCACAGTTCGGCCGTCAATCTCCAGACCCTTGCTCTCGGCCACAGCCTTGTCGGCATGCTGCTTTTTGCTCATAGTCACAAATCCAAACCCGCTCATCTTGCCGCCAGTTCCTCGAGGAATAAACGCATCAACCACCTTGCCGTACTTGGAAAACACCTTGATCAGATCCTGGGGCTCCCGCACGGACCACGGCAGGTTTCGCACAATCAACCGCGGCTTTCGCTTCTCCACAGAGCTGTTGTCGTTGTCTCCTCTGCTGCTGCTCTCGAAAGGTCGGTCCTCTCTGGTCTTTCGCTCTCGAGGCTTGGCAAACTCGATCTGAAGAATCTTTCCCTTGAGCTTCTGCTTGCGGCACTTGAGCAGCGCCTCGGCAGCATCCTCCTCGGTCGTGAAGGACACAAAACCAAAACCCTTGGACTCTTTGGTGGCAGCGTTGGTCACCACCACGGCATGCTTGACGGGGAAGTCCTGTGAGAAAAAGTCGGCCAAATCCTCGTTGGTCACCTCCAGAGGAATGGACCGCACAAACAGATCCGTCTTGCCCTTGTCCACCTTGTCTTTCGTGTCTCGAACCATTTTCCAAAACGCTGTGTAGTGTTGTAATGGGTGCAAATGCAAATCGAAATCGAGTCCAGGAAAATTTCCATATCATGCATAATTTTTTTGGCCCTCCAAACCTTAAATGGCGGTGCCCAGTTAGGAAGTGATATTGGGCAGTGAGAAATGTGAGGAAATGGACCGAATCACGTAAGCCGAGTCGAGGGTGATGTTCTTTGAGACGCTGCAAATTAATCTGTTGTCCTATTGGTATATTCCTTCATTTCTTAGTCAGCAGAACTAAAACAAAGCCTTTGTTGGGCCCCAGACCACGCTATAGAGATCGCAGAAGGAAGTTGAAAAGTGCAAAATACAGCCCGCTTCGGGGGGATTCCAATCGTATTATTTTTAGCTCTATTCCATCATTATTCAGGCCACACTTTTCTTCATAGCTTAAAGCGGTATTACGTAATAATCTTCAATACATCACCAAATATCTACGCCACAAAAGAACCGACAACTCCGTCGAAATCACCGTATCCGGTTTATTCACACTTCGAATTTTCACCCTAATAGCTCTCCGTTGTCCCTTTAGTCCCACGTGACCTCCATTGTTGATAGTGTTCTGGCATGCACGTCACGATGAGCACGCGAACACAACACTACACCACCATGAAGTTCAATGGCACGTTACGGGACCAGACGGTTCTGCGGCAGTCCATGACGATGCGTCGCAACGCGCTCAACAAATGCTCGCACAACACGCTGTACAATCTGACTCAGCTGTGGCTTGGCTCTTCCGACTGTTTACCCTTGGTGGCCATCAACTCTCAGGACGACTATTTATTTGATTTGGACGCGCTTTCCGACAACGAAGAGGACGTTGAGGCCGACGAAGGCATCGACGAAGTGGAGGAGGGCGTTATTGTGGCTCGAGGAGGCCCCAAGTACGAGAAGATCATGGACGATGCTCGCAAAGAGCTAACGGAAGGGGTGCAGTCTCGAAAGGCATACATGCAGCTCGTGGGGCAAAAGTACTGGAACGCTGGTCTCAACCTCCTGCAACTGGCGCAGCTGGATATCTGGGGCGACGTGTTTGAACGTCCAGAAACACTCGTCTGGAGCTACAGTACGGTGAAGGATTCGGCAGGCAAGGAGAAGGTGCCCGATTTGAACATTGGCACGATAGCCGCGCGAATGAGTGAAGCAATCTACCCTGCCTTTCGATGTCACGTGCACGCCATGCGTCATCCGGAGCTGCCTGTGGTTGTTGTTCGTGTCAAGCCGTATGATGCTGCCAACGACGACGCTCGGCTGAAGCCGCTGTATCTCGTGTTTCCCTACCATTCGCCTCACGTGATTCATCTGAGCATGGATCACGTGTATGCGCAGACTGTTTTGCACGCCGTCACCCAGAGCGTCACGACTATAGCTGACCCCATCTCTCTGGTCCGTTCCAGTGCTCTTCCTACCCGGTCGTTCAACACTCTGGTGACCGCTCTTTCAGACGATCGTCTAGCCGGGTCAATGGGTGCATGGTCCGTGTTTGCGACCGGAGAAGTCGATCAATCGCCTCTAGCCATGGTCAAAAAGCTACCTGCTAAAGTGACCAACACCAAGGCCAACAGAATAGCCGCCAAGTTCACCTCAAAGAAGATTGACGAGCCTCTGGAGTACAGATCGGAGCATCCTCAGAGCATGGTGGAATTCAGAATCACCCGAAACTCGCGCAAAGTTACCCTGCGAATGGAAGGCACAGATGTCTATGCTGGAGTGTACAGAATGGCCATGAGGGGAGATATCAACGACAGAATGATGCCGTCGTGGATGACTGGAGAAGAGAGTGGTACCAGTGGAGCTGTGAAGGACGGGGCGTACAAGGCGGATAAGTGATCGTGAGCGAGGCGGAAAAGTGATCATGAGCGAAGCTAATGGTCACGAAACGGCACATGACGACCAAGCCGATGATCTCGAGTCTGCTTATCGTGACTAAGCGGCGATCTCGAGTCTGCTTATTGTGACAAAGCCTATGATCACGAGACAACATATCGTGACAATGCCTCCGACCGCCCTCCGACACTTATATAACTTATTTATTGCATACAACATACCCATACCTGTCATTATCGTATCTTCATTATCATACATGTTAGCTCTGGACTCGCTACGCTCACTTCTGAGCAAGTCGCAGCTCCTCAATCATACCGCGGATCTCCTCAACGGTGGCTCCCGACGCCTTCGGCTCGAGCTCCTCCAGGAGATCGCCTCGCTTGCCTCCAAACGCCTCCTTGGCTGCCCTGCCTACATCATCCGCCTTGAGAGCCATCTGCACCCGCTCGTCAACGTCAGCGTCAAGGGCGGTCATGGTGATATACTCGACGGCGTTTCGTTTGGAGCCAGCAGCCATACAGGCGTCGTAGAAGGGAACGTAGCCGATCGGCGACCGCTTGGAAGTGGCAAATTCCATCAAACCGGCCCAATCTCGTCGCTCTACATACGCATTGAGCTTGAGCCACGTCCACTTGCGCTCGCTGATCTTGAAGTCGGTTTTGATCTTGAGCGCCTTGGATGCCTGGCCCATCACCAGCAGGTGGTGGATGGTGTCTGTGACGGAGAGCCCCAGAAAGTTGGACTCGTAGTCGCGTTCCAGCTGTTCCTGCAGCTTGAGCAGCTTGGACTGCTCCTCGATGATGGCGGCGTCGCCCACCGAGCCGTGCTCCGAGTACATGCTGGCGGCCTTTCTGAATCCCTCGAGTTTCTCCGAGTTGAGACTCTGGTCGAGAGCGTTGAGATAGACGCAGTTGGCCGAGTCGAGCTGTCGGTCTGACTGGTAGTAGTACTGCTCAAGTGCCTCCTTGCTGTTGACCTTGGCGTTGTTTTCGTAAACGTGTGAGGCAATGGGGAACTCACGAATGAGCTTGTAGAGCTGAGCCATGGAAAGAGTGTCTTGCAAATGGAGCTGGACCAGAGTGATGAGATCGTAGGATCGGCACTCGACAGCCTTTTCGAGCGCCAGCCGGTCGTCGCCCAGTTCCAGCAGCAGCGGAACCTGTTTGTAGGCGTCCTTCTCCTGCTCCGTCAGCTGCGTTGCCAGTCGCACACGTCCGTCTTGAGCTGCCTGACGCGCAATTTCGCAGAACGACACGCCTCGCCGGTCTCTGAGCCGACTCATGATAGACTTGTACAGCTCGTCGTCGGTGGACTCGGGCGAGTGGAAGATCTTGGAACACGCCCAGTTGACCTCAATGGCCGACACGGGGTACTTGAGCACGTCGGCAATGTTGAAACACAGCTGGTGCAGGCTCCGCAGAAGCAGCCTCTGGATCAGTTTCTTGGGACCCAGCAGCTTGTACTGTTGGTAGCTGAGACACAGACCGACTTCCGACTGTCGCACCGAGTTGAGAACACGCAAGTCGTCGCATACCTGCACAAATCGCTCGCTGTTGTAAATGTCCAGGGCGGACTTTCCGAACGCAGCCGCCCGCAGCAACCGTTTCTGCAATCCGGGAGAGTCTTCGTTTCCAGCTGCCAGAATGCAGTTATCGACGGCAGTCTGCAGATCGGGGCCAATAATCTCGAGATTCTCCCAGGCGCGAGGCGACTGCTTGTCCAGGTGGGTAACACAGTCCAGAAGAATGGCTGCCGGGGCGACGGAGCCGATTCGGAAAATGGACAGAGCAGCGTCACAGACCCGGGAAAACAGATGATGCGAGTTGTTTCCCATGATCCGAACGCTACCATCGTCCTCGCCGCGAATCTCCACGGCTCCGTCTCCGTTGTAGTACAGAGTGAGCTGAGATCCGTTCTCTCGGCCCACCAGAGACACCTCGTCACCAAAGGAGATGGCAACGGCGTCCTCTCCCAGCCAGCACAGCGTTCTGATTGGCTGGTCCATGTTTTCCTCGAGCTCGTACTTGCCGTAGATTCGGTCCAGCGATACGTCTCCCATGGTCACGTGGGTGTTTCCCACCAGCGTCATATGATGTCCACTGGGCGACACAGCGAGAGCGTTGAACACCGGCTGGACCTCTGCCTTTTTGTCGAGCTTCTTGGTGCTTGAGTCCAGCGAGTCCAGCGTCACGAGTCCCTCTTCTGTCGACGCCACCACCTCCACTCCCCGGCTCATGCTGACTTCCGGGGGGATGATGCACCACGAGTGGATTTTCTCCGCAATGGGCTCGGCGAGTTTGCGGGGCACCGGTGACTCGGAGTGGGCTCTAGGCACGCCGATGAACTGGCCATTGTTGAGCAGACACACGAACCCAGAGCTCCAGAACTTTGTCTCTTTGACTCCGGCAGTTTCGGCGTCTAGACCGAGACTGAACTGGTTGAAGTTGCCCTGGAAGTCGTAGTAGACCCGCACCGAGCCCTGGTCGCTCACCACCACGAGCTTCTCGCCCTCGGTCGTCCAGCCCAGCCCTCGAATGCGTCCCATATCCCATGGCAGCCGCCGTATCAGGTTTCCGGAGCCCGAAAACACGCCTATCGACATTTGCCGAGCCGCGCTGCCCATGGCCACGAGTTTGTGTTCGTCGTCGGTGATGGCCACGGCTCCTCCTCCAGGCGCAAGGGCCACGACCGACGAATCAAAGTCGATTTCCCGCCCGCCCCGCTCCAGCTCGTAGTCGTACTCGTGGGTGGAGTAGAATTTGCCGGCCAGTTGCTCCCATTCTGTGTTAGCGCTAGTCAGAAGCGGTGGACGAGTTGTACTCACTCAATGCCGGATTCGATGCCATTGTGTTGGTGTATTTGTGCAAGTGCTGTTGCAATAGATGTGCTCGACATGTTGATGCATGCTGGCACTGCATGAGATTAGGTTTAGATGGGGATGGGGAGAGAAATATAGGGGTTGGTGATGTAGTTTTTGGCGGCTGTTGCGGTGGTGGACCTGGTCTCGATTAACACAGGCTATTACTCTCAGTATGTTCCTGCATTTTTCATCTCGATAGCGTCACTTTTGGCCGAGTTGGATCGACCTCAAACGCCCACCATTGGTTGACATCCTTCAATAAACAGTCACCGAGTTAGTTGGAAATGTCAACTAAATAATATACCAGCATATCTCCGCCATTTGACAATCACGATATTAAAATCCGCTCTCGATCATTTCCCCTGCTCATATGACGATCTCAACACCTTTCCTCCCCCCACAAGACTATATATATCCCTCTACTTCCCCTTCTCAGTTCCACCTTCCAAGCTGCTTCTGCATGCAGGTAAATTGCAACGCGCCAACTTTGCTCATCTTCTTCACAACACACCGATCAACATGTCAGCAGAAAACCAACAACAGGAGGGATACGTGGGGCTCATTTCCAGCGACGGACACGAGTTCTGGATCTCCAAGGAGGCCGCCTGTGTCTCCAAGGTGCTCAAACCCATGGTCCAGGGAGACGGACACTTTCGAGAGACTCTGGATAACAAGATCCCTCTGCAAGACATTCCCCATGACGTGGCAGAGAAGCTGTGCGAGTACCTGTACTACAGTCTCAAGTACAAGGACCAGGTGAGCGACATTCCGGAGTTTGAGATTCCTCCGGAAATGGCTCTCGAGTTGCTGGTGGCGGCGGATTACCTTGATGTTTAGACACCAGGCAAGACGGAACTGAGACGCGACAAACTCGAAGGACGGCAAAGGACATCAATCACGTGACGAGCCGTGGCTTTGCACCATCAACAGCACCATCAGCAACACATTCGATCTACCAGGAGCACGATCACCAACTGGCGGAAACATGTTGGTTAGCCAGTTAGACACGCTTAAGCACATAAGGCAGGGTACAGGGCGGCATCGCGACATGCCACTTGCATTCTCAAAAGCACCACGTGACTCGATTCACGCGAGTTTGCAAGTACGCCGTTGTGGCGCTGTGTACTCTTCGAGAGCTTAGGGTATCGGGCTTCGCAGAAATAGCATAATAGAAGATACCAGACTTGGACTTCAAAAGGGAGAGACCAATATGACTCTCCAGTAGGTGTATAAATCACAGTGATATACCCCATTTCCAAGTGCTCCAGAGGCTTTTACGAAAACTATTCGTTTGTTGGGCCTCTAGTATGCACAGGAACACTTGCAAGGCCGTTTATCACTACGAAAGTTGGACTCTCTTAAACACCAAAACGGCTGCTTCGTATACACTGAGTCAATAGACGACGATAGCTAATTGAATTAACCTCGCGTATTCTGACGCCACTGATACGGCACCAAATGGATGTCTTGAACTTTCGTTGATCATCGAACTTTGGCTTATCTAACACGAGATATATAACGGCCAGGGTACCGAGTGAAGCTCCAAGTAGTCAACATGAAACTCCCTCTTATCGCGCTTTTTGTCGGCCTGGTAACGGCGTATCCGACGTACGACTACATTGTTGCTGAGAACGGCAAGCTCGAGTACTCGCACTACATGGCCTGGCAACTGTACACCATCAATGTGCCTCTCCAGCTTCAAGAGGACATATACAACAACTGGCTGGTCGAGATGGATGAGCACACTCGTCGGCTACTAGACAAGAACAAGGAGTGTCTTACTGACTACGTGATGAGGGAGAGATCTGACAAGCGAGTGGCTCACCGCTTTGCAAACAGTATCATCAACAATGTGAACTTTGGAAACCCCTATGGAATGATTGACCGTGACGTGGGTGATGAATCCCGGCCCCCTAATGTCAACAATGTTGGTGGACAAGTCTTTAAAGAGCTGTTTGACAAGTACGAGCAGATTCTGAAGATAGCCACACAGCAGGGTCGTCAGCTGTGTGCTGCTGAGAGAAAGCTGGCCACAATCGAGCAGTTGGTGACCACAGACGACTTTCAGATGTTGGTCCAGGGCGATTAGAATATCTTGTTGAAGTGTTTGTTTAGTCTATCAGGGATTGATGAGTCTACCCGATGTAACAAGTACACCGTAACTATTGTAGAGGAAGTCCGAAGAACGTCATTGATTAGTTCAACCAATAAATGAACGTGTGAAATGATGTCATCCAGTTGCTCAAGAACAAAGCTCGAGACTAGCGCATCCCGAACGGCTTCAATGTCTCGAACTCACGTTGGTCCACAAACTTACGCTTGTCCTTATCGGTTATATAAAAACCATGATACCTGCTGAATTCAACCAACAATGAAGCTCCTCATTATCGCCCTTCTCGTCTCTCTGGCAACCGCATTTCCTTCATACGAATACGTGATTGCCCAAGTCAACAAACAGCCTTACGTCAGCTACATTGCCTGGCATCTCTATACGGCCAATGTGCCTCTGCAACAGCAAGAGGACGTGTACAACAAGTGGCTTTCCCGTCACGCCGCTTTTCTCAACGAGCTGGAGAGCAAAAACAAGCAGGGTGTGATTGGTTATCTGGCCGCAAAGCGATCAGACAAGGGAGTCGCCGACACCTTTGGAACGGTAGTTATCAACCAAATCAGATATGGCGACGACTCTCTGACTCCCTCGCACACCACTGTCGTGGGAAAGGTGTTTTCGGAGCTGCGATACAAGTACAAGGGCGTTCTGGACCTTGCCGAGGAGCAGAATAATCAGCTTGCTGCTGCCAAAAGGAAGCTTGAAGTGGTCGAGAGAATGGGTTCTGCAGGTTTGAAGAAACTCTTTCAGGGTGGAATCTGAATACTAACTGCAACTGTAGAACTTTCATCAATGTCCTGGTCTTGACCTAATGTGCTTGATCGCATCACTCAGTTGAGGGCTTCATAGTCTGCAATCCAGCCTGCACCTGTGCGAGTACAAGTTCGCGGTATACAGGCACTCGCTTCGCTCCTGCTTGACAGTTCTTACAATTAAATAATATTAAACAAATTAAAGGAGAGCCACGGCAATACCTCCAATGAGCGCCATCGTGGAGACGGTCTGGGCAACGCCGCCGTTCTTCTTCTTGTCGGTGGAGGAAGCGGAGGCGGAGGAGGAAGCAGCAGCCGAGGTGGCGGAGGGCTCGGAAGCAGAAGAAGAGGCAGAAGTGGAGTCGGGCTTGGCGGCTCGCTTCTTGGGGTGGCCGTTGAACAGGTTCTTGGCGTCAATCACCACGGTGGGGTCCTTGATCTCGTTGCCGTCCTTGTCCTTGATGGTGTAGTTGGTCTTGAGGGTCTGGGGGATGTCGACAATCTTTCCGACGTTGTTGTTGCCGGAGCCAGACTTGATGGTGTCCTCGACGGGAGAAGGAGGCAGGTCGGTGGTGGAGTTGAAGGACTGGTCCGTCTTCTTGATCAGAGTGGAGTTGCACTGCTTGATGGTGGGCTCGGAGCCGAGAGAAGACGCAGATCCAGAGGGCTTGGAGATGTTGGCGTAGGCCTTCTGCAGGTTGTAGTAGTCGTCCTTGAGCTCGATGTTGCCGCTGCTGTCAATCTCCACCAGACCGTAGTTGTTGGCCTCCTCGGAGTACTCGTAGATGAGACCGCCGGAAAAGGTATCCTTGAGTCCACCGTACAGACCCTGGTCGACCTCGTCAAACACTCGAGGTCGCACCTTGTTGCAGCCGTACTCGGAGAAGATGAGGGGGATGGCGGAGTCGGCGTACGACGAGTTGATGGTGCCGTAGCCGGAGTCGGCCCAGCTGGCGCCACCGCACCACTGGTAGGTGTTGAGGCCGTAGAAGTCGGATCGCACCTCCTCCTCGCCGCACTCGAGGTACTGCCATCCGGCAATGCCCAGAGTGGTGTCGTCGGCAGCAGAGTAGCCCACAGGGATATCTCGGTCTCCGTGGTTGGAGATGTAGGCCTTCATGTCTCGCTGCAGAGCCTTGATGTAGGGGGGAACGGTCTCGGCGTTCTCCTTGTTGTTGAAGACCTCGTTTCCGGAAAAGAAGCCCAGCACGTTGGGGTAGCCCATAAAGGCGTCCAGGAAGCCAAAGACTCGGTTGACGTAGCCGGCGTTGTAGGAGCCCTTGGGGTCGTCTCGGTTGAGCGACTGACCGCCCAGGGGAGTGTTGACGTCCAGAATCACGTAGATGCCGGCACCGTTGAGAATGGACATGCACTCATCGTGGTTGATCCAGGGCGACAGAGTGTAGACTCGGATGGTGTTGACTCCGAGCTTCTGCAGAATGTAGGCGTCTCGCAGACACGCGTCGACGTCGGAAAGAGCGTCCGAGTCGGCGGAATCAGAGTAGCCGGAGGCTCCACCGGGCTGGTAGTCGATACCAATCACCTGGAAGATTTCGTCTTCCGAGGACGAGTTGCCGGGCCGGACAAACTTGTTGCCTCGGATCTCGATGGGCACGAGCGCAGAAACGGAGGCCGCGAGGGCAGATAGCGAGAGAATGGAAGTTGGTTTCATTGGGGTTGGTGACGACGGTAGAGGTGGAAAAGAGAGAGCCGTGCTGGGGTTATAATTTACACCATAGAGTTACACTTTGGCGAGCCTATAGTTATGGTTTGACATTAGGTGAGGTGGAGATGGAGAGAGGTTTGGTTGTGGCTGTTGGGGTTACTCTGGGAGCGTGATGAGTCGTTTAATCGAATATATAAAGCCCTTGCATTCCCCCGTTTTTCTTCCTCTTCCACCCTGCTTCCCAAACCACTCTAACAGCTGGACCACTGCCGTCCGCTACTTCCCAGAACAGCTTCGCGCGCATTCCAACTCTAACTGGAATGTAAGGTCATCGAGGCTGCCTGCGTCAACAGCGCGGAGAATGTGAGCGTCGAGAAGAGATGGTGGAGGTTTTTGGAGAGACAGTCATGTGACCTGACTGTGAGACGCTCGAGCAAGAATATTCCCACCGCAAAAAAACGCCTACAACACCCGCTACCTACTCTTCTTCTACCCCACCCTCTCACACCGACAGGGGTGAATAGGAGACTAACGTGTCAATCACACGCGAACCAATATACGCGGAGCGTGATTAACGAGCGAGAGAGTACGTGAGCAAATGAGAGGCGGCAGAAAAAGAAATACGGTAAGCAGAACCGCCCACGAAAAAAAAACCGCAGTGTATCACGTGACGCCGTATCCCCCGCCCATGCACTCATCGCTTGGTTCACGTCAAAAGGCTTGTCTTACAGATGTCAGCCACACGGTGCCGCTCCTAAATATAGCCACCCCTATCGCCAACTTTGAACTTTGAACTTTGAAACCCCCGCATGCAAGCGAGGTGGGAGGGGGAGGGGAGATGACGTAAGCGGGTTGAAATGGTGGTGGCTGAGAGTTGTGGTTAGGGGCTGTTAGTAACATTGATTCGGTGTGGAGCGGGAGAGGTTGTAGGTTTGTAATCTGGAGATTGAAGTGTATGGCGTGTCTGCAGTGATGCTGGACTCATGTAGCGAACTAAGCAAAAGTCTAACTAACGTGTAAGTGTTCTTAGTTGATGTACAATCATGCAGGTTGAAGAGACCATCAAGACATTGGGATAATTGCAGTGTAGCAGCAAAAACCGAAAAACAGTCAAGTTACTGGTTGATTCCATAACAGAGAAGGACTACACTTCTGCTCACCAAATATAAATACATTCACGGACATTAACTACCCCCTCGCTCCGTTCACTTAAGTCGACGTATCGCCCCCCTTCTGTCCCCATCTCTCTCACTAATCATTATCACTGATCTCCCCAAGATCACCCTCATCATCGATCATCATCGCCGTCTTCGTCCGTAGTTTGAATCCCCTCTAGACCCCAAACATCCAACTTGTGCTTCTTCATGGTCTCTTCATCAACGTACCAAGCCTGGAACTTGCCGTCGACATACCCCGGGAGAATGGTCTCGTTTCTGATTCTCTCATCGTTTTCGCAATTCTTGTCGGGTTTGTAAACACGAGTAGTAATTTGTGTATCCAAGTCGATCAACGTAGTGTCGTACGGACCTTTATCTGCCAGAAGATGGGTGTTTCCAGGAGTGGTGAGTTGCTTGTACTCCCGTTGATGTACAGCGCTCTCACGGTGCGAAACTCGGCTCTCTTGTTGGTAGTAGAATCTGTCGGGGGTTTGGAGGTCCAGAAACGTGGGTAAAAACTTGCGTTGGCTTGTACAATCGTCAGACACGTACCACCACACCAGACCCTTGTATGAAGCGCGAGGAGTAGCCGTTACCGTGGGGCCAATGTTGAAGTTGAGAAATTTAACAAGCTGTCTGTGGTAGGGATCGTAGAGTCTCCAACATGGCGGACCAATCTCTGAAACAGTTTTAATGGCGAGATCGGGTCCGATGGTCACAAAGGGCCGTCCGTTATTCCAGCACTCTAAAGCGTGTCTATAGTGCAGCGGTCTGTCTCTGGGAAACAACAGCACTTTGTGCAATAGCACGAGCAGAATGTATGTGTCTCGAACGATGAACGAAGACTCAAATTCCGTCAGGGCCATGATATCCTGGCTACTGACATCTTTGGGAAGCGTGATTTCAAACCCTCGGCCTTTGAAGACTGTCTCTTCGCTTTCGGAGTCCACAGAGATTTCAGAAGCAGTCTCGCGATTGACCTCGAGCGTGCGAGGGTCAACGATGGCTGTTTGTCCGTTGTGGTGCAAGTGCAACTGCCCGCAGTGAGACGAGTCACAATCGTCATTGTGAGTTGCCAGCGGTGAGAAGTTCTTGGCAAGTGTCTCGTTCGGTCTCAGGGTAATTGCAGTCACGTGTTTTTCGTCACGGAACGGCGAGGACGTGATAGTCATTCGTCCAAACCAGTCGACGGTGTCCCAGGAGGCCAGACGCTTCACAAACACCAGCACGCAGTCCCCCCAGGTTGTGAGATCTCCCTCCAGTCTGAACCACGGGTTTCTGGTCTTTAACACCGGTTCCAGCACGTGATCGGACTGTTTGAAGATTCTGTACCAAAACGAGCTGGCTTGTCTGAGCTCGACGGCTGTTTCCAGGTCGCAATAGGAGTAGATCATAGTTGCTACTTCGGGGGGAGTACAAGAGTCCACAAAGCCCCGTTTGTCGGAAAGCTTCGGGCTAAGAGAGCCAGAGTTACTCGAGCCTAGATCCCGTTCAATCTCGGGCTTCTCTTCCACAAACTGCTTCTCTCCCACAACCCGCTTCTCTTCTAACACCACCTCCGGCTTAGAAATCGGCTTCTTGTCGAAATGCTCGCCAAAAGAACAACACTCGGTCAGAAACCAAAACCTCAACTCATCGTCCTGATTACGGACCAGCTCCTGGATCGTGACTTGCATCTTTCTGTGCCGATCTCGCTGCATGTAACGGTCCTCCCATCTTAAAAGAGCCGGTTCAGTGGCCTTCGCCAAATCCGAGAGCTGCTCCACGATCTCATAGGACTCCTCAGATGGTTGCAGGTCGTCTCCAAGTGCCTCACCAGGCTCTCTCAGACAATGCAGGTGGCTGAACAGTCTGTAATACAGCATCTCGACGTGAGGAGCCCACTTTTCGTAGAATTCGGACTCTCGTTTGATGAACTCGTCCATGGCGGCTTGGCAATCGTTTCTGGAGACGTGATCCGGCAGCGTTGGAGTCATAGATCTGTATTCCGTCTCCATCTGACGCTCTAGCTGCACCGCGTCTTCGTTCACAAGCTGTTCATGAGCTTCCTTGAGTACGTCATAGTCTGGCAGCGAATAGACACTCTCCGAATCGCTCATTGGTGTAGACGATGTTGACAGGTTTTTATTGGCACTGATTATGTTTGTTATTATTTTGGACCCACTTTGTTGATCTTGCCATATTAAGTTTACTAATTAATTGGGCGTGGAGGGTTGCAAAATGGTGGAGAGGTGAATGACAAACATGGTCATAAACCGAAGACTTTATTGGGGAGGTGAGAAATTTCGTTTGTTTGACAAAATCGGTATATTCTGTCAACTACAGGCACTTCCTTGGTCCCTGGTGTTTGCTTGGTCAGGCGTGCTTCCTATGGTTCTTATCACCACGGGACAAACAAAGTTGGGCTGGACGAGCATGAGAGGCGCATGGAAAATATCTTTTTTCTTCCTCTCATCAACATCACTGTGGCGGCGTCAAAAATGGGGTTTGTCGGGGTACAGATCGCGTCGACGCGACCGACGGACGTGGCCAGGCATCCGACGGTTATGAACATGAAGCGTCCCTTCCACGTGCCCCAAAAATACATGGTGAAGAAGCGCCGCAGACACAACCACGTGCCGTTTCTGGACGCCCTTCCACTGGAGATTCTCGAGCAGATTTTCGTCGAGTCCGCCAACCCGGACTTTGTGCTCACCAACAAGGCCATTTTTCAGGAGCTCAACTCCACGTGTCTGTTTCTGCGCTCTCGAATGGTGCTCAACTGGGTGGAGAAGACGGAGCCCGAGAGAACAGAGACTCGAGAGACGACAGCCACGGCGGAACCGGAGCAACAAATCGCACCGCCCGAGGAAATGACGCAGGAGCAGATCGACCAGGATATCAACAACCACATCCATCATCCTCAGACCTTCCATATAGACGACATGGTGGTCGATCCACCGGCAGCAACGCAACAACAAGAGCCGATTCAGGAGAATAAAGCAAGATACACGCTGCCCGTGGACCAGCTCAAGTGGAGGTTTGTGACGGCGGAGCTGCTGGATAGCATGAGAGTCGAAGTTTCGGGAACCTGGATCCCAAGCGATTTTGCAGCCATCGACGCCCCACAACGTTGCAAAGACCTGCTCCCACTACTCAAAAAGAGCGGCCTCAAGTTCCAGAACCTCACCATGGTGTACTCACGGGCCGCTTCGGACGCAGGGCACTTCAAACGGCTCGTCCAGCTCGACTTTGGGCCCCCAACAATCGCATGTCTCATTGCCGCTCTACGAGCCACCAACGGAGGAGACTTGCTGGGAAACAGAAACAACATGGACCTTCTGCCCAACTGGCTCATTCGGTCGGGCTACTACGTCGACAAGCTGTCCAGTGACGAGCTGTGGAGCTTCCTGGTGGCTTATCCAGACAAAAATCTCGTCCGGTACTTTCTGCAGCTCGGCGTGGTTCCCAGCGAGCGGCTGTTGCATCAGATCCCGGCCTTGTAGGCCTAGATATATTTATTAATGCATTTCTACTGATCTACGCGAAGTAGTGGGTGCTGGAACCCGTATCAGGAACTCGTACATATCTCAAGTCTGAATCTTCAAGTTCTCGGAATTTCGTGAGGACTCTCAACTCATCCATTCGTGGACTCAAAAGAAGCCCTCGAACGAGCCGGTCTCAGCTGTACCAATTTCATATCTGTGGCGTTGGTATCACTGCGATTACGGTCAAACCCGTCTCCCACTCGTTTTACGGTGATGAGAGTGAAGAACATCTGAAAACACCCATATAGTTGCCAGACAGTCTCGGCTCGCCTGTGTCAAGATTCATTGTGCCTGACATCCTTGTCTCTGTTCTCTTTGTCTCGCCACGAAGATTTATCATCTGGCACGAGCGCTATTATCCTTAGCGTCTTTGAAACCTAACAAGGAATGCTGATAGGGATACGAGCAGTTACGGGATGTGATACAAGATGCGTACAAGATGCGGTACAAGAAGATACGGTGCAAGATGTGGTACACGGAGATACGGTGCGAGTATATGCGATAAGAGAATCCCTTGCTTGTTCCTTACGTATCCCACCTATATCTTCGTCTCCAAGATGTTTCACTACACTCCCTAACACCCCTACTTGTACTCGTACTCGTAGATCATACTCATGCATATATAAATAAATATCGTCAGACTCTCTGGCGCCCTAAATCGCCCTCGGTGTAGTAGTCATCTTCTGAGCCCCGCTCATAGTCAATGTCCGTCTCGTCCTCCTCCGTCACCTCTTTGGAGTGCATGGAGGGGCCCTTGGATAGTCGTTGTGGATGCTTGTTTTCGGTTGGTGGTGGCGGTTGGCCATGCTGTGGGCGCTGCTGCTCCGAGAGCCGTCTCAGTTCTCGCGACACGCGCGGATTCGTCATTTGGCGCGACAGTTCTTGCGGTCGTTCAAACGAGTCTCTTCGGTGAGCCGTATCCGGGCTCGAGTCGCCCACCACCTCGTCGTAGACCGGAGGCGTGCTCTGGCGCATTTCCGGCGACGACGCCGACTCGTGGCCGTCGTAGAGCGGCAGCGGCTCGTCTCTGTCCTCCTCTTCGTTCTGTTCGCGCGACGGCTGTCTGTTGCGTTGTCTGTGGCGGAACGAGAAGGCCGAGTACCAGATATCCTGGCTCGGTTCGGCCATGTGTTGCGAGCCGAGATCCATGCGCAGCGCCTGGTTTCTCAGCGAGGCTCGTCGTAGGCGTCGTTCGTTGGCTCTGCGGCGTCGCACACAGGCAAAGATGACGATGCAGACAAGAGCCAGCGGCAGCAGCAGGAAGAAGAGCCACAGGTACTTGAGGTTGCGGGACGAGCCGGAGTCATCGCCTTCGTCAGACCACGAGTCCACGTCGCCGTCGTTGTCTGGGTCCGTGCCCGTCACGTTGGTGCCCGGCAGCTTGACCAGCACCATGGTTGAGTTGTGTTGTTGGCCCTCCTTTTTGTGGTCGCCGCTGTGCGACACGTTGCTGTGCACAACCGTGGCCAGCGCCGAGTAGTTGAACACGGTCGTGAACGTGGTCTTGTCCAGCGACACCGTGTAGGTCTGCATCACTGGGCGAGAGGTGGGCTCCAGGGTAGTGGAGTGGTTGTGCGACGTGTGGGGGGAGAACGTCGACGAGACTGCTCCCACCGACGTCGCCACCGCTGCCAGCGCTAGCACTGCTCTCATTGTGGACGAGCGCGAGGAGTAGAGAGTCTGGTGCAATCCGAGAGTGGTGAGTTGAGCAAGGAGGCGATGTTAAAGTTGGAGAGTTGGAGTTTGGAAGGTGTGAGTATATGTGATGTGGTACGGTTACACAAAGAGACGTCAGGGTTGGAAAAGTCGCTGAGATAACACACCGGATTTGTCGTGAGGTTCGTCCAAAGATTATATAAAGCCCAGCTGAATCCTCCTTCTTCACCGGCCACCCGCAGGCTCCTCGACCGCAGAACCTAAACCTCGATAATAGTGGAGCTATGCACAAGCCACCTGTCAGGGTGCATACTCCGACGGGTACCTCCGAGGCGGCGGACTTTGCCAAGCAGCGGGTTAGCGGCTTCAGGGGCTTTGTGCGACGATGGGCGGGCAGGGGACGCGCTGTGTGTGGTGCTAGACTCGACTTTGGCGCCAGCCGCGGCTCGGAAAAACTCCCAAAATAAATCTCGGATAACTGAGTCTCGAACCGTTTCTTTATGCGGCAATATCTCCACGTGCGGTGGTGGGTGGAATTTGAGACCGGTACGAAAGAGGTGTTTGAATGGGATTTGAGAGCAACAAACGGCAGACAATTATACACGTGTTCTTCTGCTTGGGCTCAACTAATCATCTTCTCACAGACGCTCTCAGGTACAATGCTCCAGACAAAGTCAGTCAAGTCACGGTCAGCACCAGACGTCCCACTGCAAGGCAAAAAATAAAAGACGAAGCTAAACGAGCTGAGTTTCAGGCCAGGGTCGTATACGGGTGCTGTGGTGGTTGGAATGGCCGTGTTTTGGCCAAAAGTCGAGATGGCGGCCGATTTTGGTTCATTTATGACTTCTTCGCTGCTCTCTATGACAGTTGCAGCACGCTATAGGTGCCCTCCAATTTGGGACCCATTTAGAGCATAATTTCTGTCGATAATATCACAGAAACGCGAAAAGTATTTCTGCACAGTCTAATAGAGTGGATCCGCATGAGAGCTATTTTGAGCTGATCCGAGGTTATGAGAGGGTATCAGAATTACTATTGCGAGCACAGGAAATGCCCTACAATCGGCCACTCCAGGTGGGTCGTATCGAGTGTCTCAGTTGATCATTGCGGTGATCGGTACAAAAAGCAAACGTGGAATTGTATCACGCGTATTATGGGTCATGGTGAGGTGAGACCAGCTGGGAAATGTTCGTCAACTGACAGTGTTCTCCTGTAATGTGGACTCACGAAACCTCATATCTTCTGAGGACTGTTCAGCCTGCTTCATGACGCTAACCCCTATTAGTTAAAGTCTCAAGTATTAAACTGTAATTTCCAACAACTCCAACAACCGCTCAAATGCACTGCCCTCACTCCACCAAGGCACCTCAATAAAGTTCACCAGGCATCTTCAGAATTGCTGACTGTGCAGCTCCAACTTCTCATCACCCTCCATACCACCATCAATCATACCCAATAATTATTCACGTGACACATATCCTTTTTATTCATACATCACGTGATACACATTCTGCTTATCCATACATCACGTGACACACAATGCCCAGCGTTCAAAGCCCATTGGAGTCATTGAAGCTCGGAAAACAGAGATCTGATTACACCAGTCTCGAATCACAGCTGCAGGAACTGCAAAAGGAGCCTCCAACCGCGAGAACCACCCCAAACTACCTGAACGTGAACTTTTACAAGCTCGGCGTGGCTTTGTGCTACTTCAACGGCGTTCTGGACTCGGTCGAGGTCTTCAACAAGCCATCGGGAAAGTTTTCGCAGTGTGCTCCAGGTCTGTTTCCATCGTGGTTCCCAGACCCTAACGATTCAGGCAAGGATCTCGTGGTCAAGTTCGGAGAGCCGCTACAGAAGGGGGGAGGCACGAAAAAGGAGGCCATCGACATCTGGCTGCGATGGAAGAACTTCCAGGTGGAGATGCCGACGAAAAACTGGGACGAGGCCAAGGATGTGGTTTGGTGCCAGTTGGTGGTTTTTCAGGAGTGATGTTGAGGCGAGATGGATTTAAAATGAAGTGGTGTGGATTGCCATTTAGCATGGAGTCGCTCTCTTCCGATCTCAGCTTGACAGTGAGAGGATAACAGCACAGTACATAGACTAGTATAAACGAAGTACACCGACTGTTGTTGATGTGTTCTTGTCGGGTGTTCTCCGGTCAGTGGAGCCGCGTACTCATTGCCACATTAAAATCTTGACCCATGATGCTGCCATTCAAGTTGCTCAGCATTATCTGAACATCGGGGACAGTACTTGTACAAGCCAAAAAAGGACAATTGATAAACGTGTTCTTCTCACCGGACACATATCAACAGCTTGCCACATCATTCGCTTCATTTCATTAGATAGTCTTGGCGATGCTGGGTTGAGGCTGTTGAGGCTGAAACAACGGGTATTTATATAATCATCCTGCAGACACTCAACTCATCTAAACACCATGAGAGAAACCAACAACGCAACAGCCTACGGAACAGTCGAAAACGAACGGTTTCTGTTCCTCGATATCCCTGGCTGCAATCTACTCGGTCTCTACGTCCACCGAGAATCACGTTCACTCCTGTGCACATTCTCCAAGCCCAAGGAAGAAGACAGACTGCGCACAGTCCACAAGACTCTTGAGATATCAGTCGACATTCACGGAGACTGCGACTGGGAGTATCTCTATCTCGGCAGCGAGTCTCACTTTTACGTGCGAATAGCAGCCGACAATGGAGTCTTCACCTATCTCTACAACTCGGAAGCAAACAGCTTTTCCAAGATACGACAGTACCAGTACAATTCGGCCAAGAGATGGTACTTTGAGTCACATATGCCGTCGTCAGAGGAAAAGTACGCGTCCAGAACCAGAGATCCTTCTGCAGGAGCAGAGTACATGTTTATGCGAAGATCCCAGCCTGGACCGGAGAGGAGCTACAAGACAGTGAAGTCAGATGAGCCGATCACGAGGAAAAATCGCATGATTGAAGAGGTTTCCTCTTACCATCATTGATGAGTCAGGACAGAGACAAGACATTAGTCGGGCTTATCGCCGCGTT
Organism: Yarrowia osloensis; assembly: GCA_900519015.1. NCBI lineage: Eukaryota > Fungi > Ascomycota > Dipodascomycetes > Dipodascales > Yarrowia > Yarrowia osloensis. The sequence continues at coordinate 179,472 of ULGU01000014.1, forward strand.
GAATGCTGATAGACCTGGTTTGGACTATCCAATAATAATTATATATTCACAATTTACTCATGAGTTGTTGTTGAGGCTGTGAGAGACACACCCTATGCCTGCAGGACTCAGCCCCAATTTTGAGGCTGTCTTTTTGTGTGGTAATTAGGGTTTTTGATAAAAGATAAGACGAGCTTATTTGTGTGGCAAATTGTCGACTTGAATTTAGTCAATGATTGGGACAAAAAAGACGCCATACAGAACGTCATTATATATTCATGATATGTGTAGTCGTATTACCCACGGTACAAATTTTCACGCCGTTCTGGAAGTTTTTTCTCGATTACGTAATAGGTGGCAATCGCAGACTGTTTGCCTACTATCGCGCAGCTCGTGGTCCTTGTGTAGCCATTCATTGATACACAGGCACAACTGTCAGGTACAAAATCACGTGGTTTGTGCCACTGGAGTAATTCACTTTGTGATATTCGAAGAGACGAACTTCTCACACTCGCTTGCTATCACCGTCAAATGCAGCCCCGTAGATCGCTTGCTTTACCGAACAGTTGCAATCGGACCCTCTCCGCCTAATTAAGACACTTGAACCATCAGTCTGAGCAACCAATGGCTTGCTACTCGTGCTCCACCGCAGCAACGATGCTCCGCAGACGAAATACGCCACCTTTCGGGATCTCAGTCCAAGTGCGATCTGTCGTATAGTCAGTCCAATAAACGAACATTCTAAAGGAGCTAAATTAGCTACGCTAGAGCTCCTATAGACCAACGCACTAACCACGCGTTGACTCAGAGCACTAGCTAGACAGGGGTTTGAGCTAGTGCGTGGCAGCACCAGCGGGATCTGACGTGTTCCGATATTGGGCCACGTGATGCTAATGAGTCGATAGAAAAAAATACCCCATTTTTTCATCTTCTCCCCCCTCATCTCGGATCATCTCCAACTCTATGCTTCTCCTTGTTATACTGTATCCCCACACCAGCGGGATACGTGTAGCATGCTTGAAAAAAAGCCTAATTGACGCACCATGGAACAGGCCTCGGGGTAAGCACCGTGCTTGCTATTTGTACATAAACGGGCTTCTGAGCACGATCCAGCGACATCCATCGACAGTATGAAACTCCTCAGCATCGCATCCGTCGTCTGTCTGGCCGCCTCGACGCTGGCCGCAGATTCCAACATCGAGTTCATTCTCGCCAAGTTTCTGGGTCTCGACAACATGGTCCCCAAAAACTGCCACGCGGTTCCCGGCAACGTCAAGTTTCTGGTCTGCGACCGTCCCGACCCCCAGGCCATCAACATCACCGCTCTGGACGCCTCGGTGTATCCTCTCCCCGCCGGCCACGATGTGGAGTTCGAGGTGGTGGGTAAAGTCAACCATCTGGTTCAGGACGGCGCTTATCTCAACGTGTCTGTCTACTCGGGGTTCCGGGAGGTGCACAGAGGCATTCACCCGCTGTGTGATCTGATGAAAAAACACCGGATCGGCCGAGGATGTCCGTTGAAACCCACCAAGAAAGATATCCGGTTCAAGCGAAAGGTGCACATTCCCGACTGGATTCCGTCGTCGCGCTACTTTGTGCTCGCCACCATCTACAACCCCGACAAGACGGATATCATCTCCTTCAGCGGCCAGTACGACGTCAAGGGCACCCCTGAGACAGACGCCAGATACCAGAAGGAGCGGGAGGAAGAGGACGAGCGAAAGAGACTGGAGAGAGAGGCCAAGAAGGCCGAGGAGGCCGAGGCTGGGGCTGGAGCTGTCGAAGCTGCTGATCCTGCTGACCCTGCTGATCCCGCTAACCCTGAAGAGCCCTACACTGTCAAGGTCGACGGGGATCACGTGGAGGTCAAGGGAGAGAACGCCGATGAGCTGCTAGGCTTGGCTGAGGACATTGCCGGTATTGCCGAGGAGCTTGTGAGCGAGCAGGAGCATGAGTCTGAGACGACCGCGGTTCCCGTCAGAGACGAGTTGTAGGGTGGATAAAAACGACGATGTAATGTATTGCTTATGATAACAGGGAGGGTGAGTGGTGGATTATTGGAGAGTGTGTGTTGTGTTGGTAGTAGTCTGTTTATCCCTGAGTTGGGGAAGAGATCGTGGAGGAGTGGCACTGTTCGCATCGGGGGTGAAATGGGCATCTCGTATCAGGTTGACAGAGCATGTGGGGCAACAACGAGTTTATGAATATACAAGCACCAGTGTCCAACTACAGGTTTTTCTGGTCGACACATTTGTTTAAGGCTGGTGGGTCTGCGGGCCATCGATCCACAAACACAAGTACGATTGCATCATCGAAAACGTCCAATCTGATACACTAGCTAAACAGAATACGTATGATTTCATCCCCCCCTCACGCCGTTGAAGCCCCTTGCGTGGATCACTAGCTTTTGGACTTTTCGACCAGCTACATTCTTTCATCCGAGACCGTCGTTCCGACTCGTAGGCACCATGTACTTGGTGACCTTTGCATAAAGAGCTCAGCAAGAGGGCTGGTTCTTTGAGATTCGGTGAAACAGAGAGAAGTTCTGTACCAGTGTCAGAGTTGTTGGGGTGATTCTTAGGTCGACTATTTGCTCTGCATGATTTGTGTCATTCACTCGTCTGTTGTGCAAATGTAACCGTGTACGAAGAGTTTTTGTGCCAGAGAATTAGATTACCATAGTGGGTCTCACTGATATCTCTCCAATTACTGAAACAAGTGAATTAAGCGGTTACGGCAAGTGCTCACTTGACCTGTTTTACAAAGTCATCGTCTATGGTTTCACCGTCAAGCTCGATCGCGAACTCTCGAAAAACTCGTTTCACTTCCTGTTTCGTGCTCAATACTTCCTTTCTGGGAACCCGCGGTCTCAGTGCATCTTTGGCTAGCTGCGTATTTCTCCATCGCATCGTGCTCTCATTCTTGGCTGAGACAGGACAATGGGCTCAAAGCAGCATCGGGGTAGATACAGCCTGAGACTAGACTACGGCTTTGGTGTGTACTTCGTGGTAGAATTGTAGTCTGATAATTGTGTCCCGAGTCGATATTTGCGATCGATTTGCAGCACCGTATTAATGTCCAACTTCTGCCCAACCACCCAACTGTCTCACGGAAGCAACGGCATCTCAGTCACAGACTGTCTCAAGCTCACATGCGAAACACCCCTTGGACGCACATTCTCAACTGTCTGAAAAAGCAACTGCTGCTGAAACAGCGGGTCAAAGAGGGCCTTGGAACGGTTACCTTGGCAGCATCTTTGTCTGCTGCTGTAACCCTTATCAGCACTGCTAGTGGGAAACCTGTAGCACATCCGAAAACGTGAGGTACGGCCGAAAAGTCCGACCACCGACACGTGCCGTTCCTGAACATCTTCCCCACTGATCGACACGCTCACAAAAGCGGCAATAGTGTTTATCCGTCCACGTCTCACACTCCGGGAATGCATAAACATGAAACACTAGACGGGAAAAAGCAAAGGATAATTAAGTGGCTTAGATGTGGTGTAGACGGGAGGTTTTTTGACAGAATCAGTAATCATCGAGGAAATTGCATCCGATGTGGCTTGATACCATCTCTTGGCACATATTCGCCTACTGACAGCTCATCGGGCTAATGCAGATTCCTAGCCGAGTTTCATAAATGCAGGGGTGCATGCACTCCCATCTTTGTATCGAGGTATAATGATTGTACGGCGCGAGGGGTGTTGAAACAAGAATTCTTGAGGACACCAAGGGGAGTTTTTTTACTACTGTTTGAAGTGTTCAATTCTGTCATATCCATCCACTCATATCTTCCTCGCCCTGTATGCTGTCAGAAACATCGCTCAGAACCAACCAACACGATAGACACATCCACACCTCGACCAATTCTGCAACGTTCAATATACCTTTTCCTCTCCATTCCCGCTCTAAAACTCCCGCACCCCTGGCTTGGCAGGCACACGCATGTCTCATATCAGGGACATTGATGCACCAGGGCCTGCTTGCAGTGTACAATGAGAACCTCAGCGAACCGTCATGGATTCAAAGGTATATAAACCAGCTGTATTCTCTCTCAACTAACCAGAAATCACCATCTCTCCCACCCCAGTCACTCCTTCACTCTCCCTATGAAACCCTCAGTTATTCTGTCTTTGGCCGTCGCCTGTCTGGCTGCCCCCATGGCCCCCCAGGGCGCCTACAAGGACGCTCTTGACATCATCAACGGCCAGTCGTCCAAGTTCAACGACGCCGGCCTGCGAAAGCGACACGGCCAGGAGCCCGACGCCTTCAACATTGTCTTCAAGGACGGCGTGTCCATCGACCAGATTTCTGACCACCTCAAGCTGCTGGACGGCCTGATCAACAAGGACTCTCTCAACGGTATCAAGACCGCCTTTGACCTGCCCTCTCAGAAGGACGGCTCCGGTCTCATGGGCTACACCGGCCACTTTGACAAGAGCATTCTCGAGGCTCTCGGCAACTACTCCGATCTGGTCACCGTTGAACAGGACAAGATCCAGAAGCTGCCCACCTTTGAAAGCTTCAAGGCCACCCAGAACGTGTACCAGGGTGCCCCCGCTCCCTACAAGGGCATGCTCGACGACTTCTTCAAGTGGTGGAGACAGGACCCCAACAACGGTCAGGGCCAGAAGCCCGAAGATGACTCTACTCAGCCCATCGGACAGTTTCCTCCCCCTGGTGGAGAGGATCCCTTCCCCTCTGAGCAGCTCTCTCCTTCCGAGCCTGCCCCTGGACTCCCTTCTTCGGTCCCCTCCACTGCTCCCTCTCCTGGTAACAACACTGCTCCCTCTCCTGGCAACAACTCTTCCCCCGGCACCTTCACCGAGGTTCCCACCAAGAACTGGGGTCTTTACCGAGTGTCTCACAAGCAGAACTCCCAGTCCCAGGACCAGTACGCCATGAACAAGGACTCCAAGAATCCCACAGTGGCCTACATTGTCGACTCCGGTATCCGAACCACCCACAAGATGTTCGAGGGCCGAGCCTCCTGGGGAGCCAACTTTGCTGACAGCCAGAACGTCGATAACGCCGGCCATGGTACTCACGTGGCTGGCACCGTTGGTGGAGCTGGCTACGGAGTCTCTCCCTCCACCAAGCTGATTGCCGTCAAGGTGTTCGCCGACATGTCGGCAACTTCGTCCCAGATCATGCAGGGCTTCTCCTGGGCCATTGACGACTTTGTCAAGAACAAGGATAAGTACCCCCGAGCCGTCATCAACTTCTCCGGAGGAGGCGACATCTCTGAGGCCGAGGACGCGCTCCTCAAGAAGGCCGTGGAGAAGGGTATGGTTGTTGCCGTTGCTGCTGGAAACGACAACACTGACGCTTGTGGAATCTCTCCCGGCCGAGCCGGAGGCCAGACCTCCGGTTTCATCACTGTCGCCGCCTCTTCTTCCGACGACTCTCTTGCCGTGTGGGACGCTTCGCAGAACAAGGCCTCCAACTACGGCTCTTGTGTCGATGTCATCGCCCCCGGCACCCAGATTCTCTCTGCCGACTTCCAGTCCGACGACGGTATTCTGGCCAACTCTGGAACGTCCATGGCCACGCCCCACGTGGCTGGTCTGGCCGCCCAGCTGATGGCCACCTCGTCCGAGCTGCTGACCCCCGCCCAGGTGGAGGACACGCTCATCAACGGCAACAACGGCAAAATCACCGGTAACCTCAATGGTACCCCCAACAAGCTGGCCTACAACGGCTCTGGTCGTTAGACTAGAGAAGCGTCTGTAAGCTGGCTTGTGGATCCGCTCTCATTCGAGACAAACTATTAACTGGAAATATCTCTAAAAACTCAACTCTCAAGGCTGTTCGTAGAACCGAGTAGATGTATCTGGTCTCCTTTGGAATAGGAGGATATCGTAGCACCTTTCACCTATGCACCGCCACAACTGTAGAGGTGTAGCCCACCATCTCAATGTCGTTTCGACCTGGATATTTGGCAACTTGCGAGGTCTTCCAAGAGGTACAGGTCTTCGTAGACGCAATCCATGACTTTTGTGGGCCGAGGATCGCGCACTCAAACCACCATTGAGTCCTTGGATCGCTTGAATTCGGTCATTCTCATCTGTTAGGGGGCGCAAATGGACCCAATAATGAAGGGAGGACTCGAATTTTCCAGATCTCACTTCTCCGGCATGAATTTGTGGCGTTGTTTTTTTTTTTTGAATGAAGACTAAAGATGTATGAAGCACGCCGAGAAATTATGCTCTCGCGATTATGTAGCCGGCATGCAGAAGCTTACAAAATGTTTGGGGAGATCTTGAATCATTTTTGTATAACAACATGTGGATATTTTGATACCATTCAAACCAGCGAGAAGTGGGTAGTCGAATGATTTGCTATTCAAAGATATCCGTGTCAAATTAGATGGTTGAATGTGTTCGTGTACGAAACCTGGGTTCTCTAGTCTCACAGTGTTTAGACCCAGAATGGAAGCTATAAGCTCGATACTGCAGCCCTATGAAAGTGACATCCCAACTCCCCACACTAAAATTGACACGGCAAGCTAAAAGAAATTCGGCGACGAAATCACCCAGATTGAAAGATTCTGTCAACACGGGCAAAAAAAATGGTCCCTAGCAGGATCGAACTGCTGATCTTCGCGTTGCAAAGAGGCTAATTTCTTATTAGCACGACGCCTTAACCAACTGGGCCAAGGGACCGGGGATGTGAAAAAACGGAAATTTTGGCGTCCACAATTGGGTGACGGATTATGTAATCCGGCGAAAATATGGGTGTTTTTGGCTCCATTTTACGTCTATGTTTTTAATTTGAAGCTCTTCAATGTTTTTGTGTGCTTTTCATAATGATGGTACTCGCTTTACAGATTTTGTGAGTGTTTTTGGCCTTGACCTTCTCGAGTAGATGTGGACTTAACACCCGAGACTTAGGTGTGAAAACCCGCTGGAGTTGAACAGGGCTTCTCTTTGGCTTTCAAGTTGTTACTCATGCTAATTTATTGCCACAAGGACTACTATTGGTTCACTTATCGGTACAGTTATATTAGATAGGTACGGAGATGCTGGAGCCATCCGATACACTTACACATGAGCTTACCAAACCACACAGTACTTGTAAAAAATCACAGACAATAATTAATTAGTAAGTTAGAAGAGCATGGCGGCAGCGGCAACAACACCGGCGGCAGCAGCAGAGACACCGAGAGCAGCAGCTCCGTTGGCCTGGGCGGGAGCAGTGGCAGGGGGAGCCTGGATCTGGCCATCACCAATCTGGGTGACGACAGCAGTGGCGTTTCCGGCAGAAACGAGGCCGGCGGCAGCGGTAAGGAGGAAGATAGAGAACTGCATGATGATGTTGGTGGGGTTGAACGAGTGTAGAGAGTCGGAAAGGGTGATCTGAGATGAGGAGAAAAGAGAAGGGGAGGGTGATGTAGGGGAGGTTTATATAGCTGTAGCACGAGCACAATATAAGAGTCAAGTGATCGGAGTGCGTATCGCCGCGACCTTTTGGTGTTTACTCCGTGTGCACGCCGCCGTTATCTAGGTTCACATTCTTTTAATGCAACCACGGACGGCTGATGTCTCAGTAATTGAGGGAGAAATATCCGACTACTTTGGGCTGTAGTGTGACACTTTGTTCTGAAGTCTGGCTGTATAAATTGAAGCCTAGGATCTCTTGGCTTCCGAAATCACCTCCGGTCTAAGATCTCTTTAGTGCATGTTACGGAACCGGCTAGAAAGTGGTTCCTGTTGTGATCGACATAACAGAAACTATACTGCCGTTTGTCTTTAATACTGGGACCCACTATCTCGAGTGAGTCACGGTTTCGGCCGAAGGTGTCACCATGTCGTTGGTTGCACGGTCATCTTCATCTTAATGACCATATTGGAACATCTCAAGTTTCCGTCTTCGTCCACTAACTCACGATTTTTGCGAAAGCCAACGGTCACACGATCATAGGAAAGACCTATGATTCTCTTATCGGTTGCAAACCTTGGAGCTCGTATTATCGGCGAGAATGTCGGTGTGGCTATTGGTCACGGGCTCGTCATCAAAACATAGCTATCGGTGCTGTAGAAAATATGAGCTGGTGTCGATCTCAGTTAGATTGCGCTTAGTCTGTCACTAGCGCGATACTGATGGCGCTAGTTTAGTGCCGAGACGGATTACGAGTGTCTGTGTTCCAGGACCAAAAAAAGAAAAATACTGACATACTTCAGCAGCCCGTTGGTGGGCAAAAAAGAGGACGACAGGACTCGAACCCGCAGCCTTTGGAGGACGTCGTTCAGAAGAACCGAAATCCAATGCGCTACCATTACGCCACGTCCTCAGAACGTTATTTTGTTATCGATCAGCTGGAGGTTGACGTGTGGTTTGCCTCGAGGCTGGCGCGGGACGCGCAGCCTCTCTACAGAGCCACCGGTCGATGTTGGTGACTCCGGAAGTGTAGGATGAATAACTTGTTTACTATATACAGCAGAGCTGTCAGCTATATACGCTGACAGAACCCTAAACCTGGTGCTGACTAAGCACTGAGCGCTGGAACAGCGCTCTGGTTTATAACATATTTCTGAACTCTAAAGTTTTGATAAGAGCGTAAAAACGTTTTTTCAAACCGGCGATATTTGGGGATTTTTGAGCTCCAGCGGGAAGAATCGAGGTTTTGTGGCTGTATGGTGTGCTTTAAAGTGCGATCCATTGATATTTGAGCCATTTCTTTGGGTATGTTAATGTCCGACTGTAGGGTAAACTGGTGAACCTTCCTCGGTCGGGCTGATGAGGAGAAGAGGACAATGTTGGATAGATGAGTCGGGACCTGTTGTTGGTCGACTGGACTGTTCTATTTTCCGTTGGTGGTGTTTTCGTTCTTGCTTGTTGCTGAGTTCTGAATATGACAATTGTCTCTCAGTTGAGATGTCTATTTGGGGAGAGTATATGGAGTGATCCCAAGATTGGATTTTGTCGCGTTCCCCTGTTTGTTCACAAAGTGTCAAAGAGCCTATGATTGCCCCCACTTGTTAGCCGCTACATGAACCCATATCACTTTTCATCCTCGACCTCACACAGCCCCGATACCTGAACACGTCGTATCACACCCATCACCCTTACCTCATCCCATGCACACATGACGATCCGGTGCAGGTGAGACGTGCGCTGTATAACAGGGCATGGACGCGTGCTGTATCCAATTAACCCATTGTCGCCACCCATACATGTCGCGAACCCATGTCGCGAATAGTTGTGGGTTGCTATACAGAGCAATAAATGACTACAGTGCTATGCGATGCGACTGCGCCTTTCTCATAATTAGTCTCGTGTGACGTCATAAAGAGACGATAGGCACGTGACCTGGTTGGGTGATGGGCTATGATTGAGTGGTCAATATTTTTATCATATGACCGCGAGTGTCGGATCTCAGGTCCTAAGGCGTACCGACCTGTAATAATCGCCTCACTGGCAGACATACTCATTAATGTCCGCCCCTGACATACAGCTCGAGATCACAGGAGAGCCTGAGAAACCACGAAGTGAACAATACCACTAACAGAGACTTCACTCATAAGTGCCGGACTTGGCCATACTACAAGTAACAGTGTCCAGACAGCTTCCAGATCCTGAAGCTCTGCATTACTAAATGGCATGACCATTGGTTCTTTCTGGCTGCAGCTTACCTCAACCAGCTGAGGAAGGACAACAGGAGCTAATAGAGTCGTGTCATTCTTGTCGACAGTAGTAACGAACTTTTACCGATCGTCGATACACCATTCCGTTCTAATCCCCTCTCATTCTTGTATCTGCCTTTCGTCCAGTCTCAGCGTATCGTGGGATAGCCCCTTATACAGTCCTCGATCGCGTCGACACGGTCACGTCCCAAAACCCAATCACGTTTAAGGTTCAACTTCAGATCAGATTTCAGATGCATACAAACCGGGCCCCGAAAAACGCATAAAACCGCCTTCGTGGCCAAGTGGTAAGGCGCGGCACTAGTAATGCCGAGATCATCAGTTCAAATCTGGTCGAAGGCAGAGCGAGTCGGAAGACTCATCTTTTTGTCAGCTCAGAGAGGGAGTGATTCTTTTTGTTACACGTGAAGCAGCTCAGGCCTGTTCTTCAGCCCAGGTTTTTGGATATAGCCTGTTGGTGTTAGCACTCTTCAGGATGTTAACTTGAGATTGGGAGCGTGATAATATTCTATGAGGCTGTTCGGGGAAGCATTATTGTGTCCGTAGAGCTCGTATGAAGGATATTATGAGGTCTGTAGAGTATCGTAAATTGATGCGTTGGTGTGTACAGTTATTATTCGGCTGTGTCATCACCAACATCTGTCATCTAATCTAACGTAGGTACCATGTCTCTATCATTCCTACCACCGTCAATAAATACCCCCTTTCGATGAGACACGAAACACGCCTCGATCGCGTTCCTTGCAACTCTCTCTCTCGGGCCCTGCATTCCCACAGTGCAATGACTCCATCGCGGGCTGAAACATACTTCCAAGGTTGGAAGTTACCCCTTGGACTGAGACAGCGATCGGGAACGGGAGGTGCGTCGAAGGAGCGGTGTGGCAGTTGGTTACGGTGATGTGGCAGTGTGGCAGGCTGTGGCAGATTTCCGAGACTGCTTTCTAGTGTCGTCTGGAGCTATCTAATCCTGTCATCGACAACAATAGACAATATGACGCGCCACTAATCTAAACGACGTAGCCTACAATATCCGCACGCCGCGTAACGACCCGACAGCCCTGCACATTCTCTGAGATGCAGCTGAGGCGTCGCAGGGGCTAAAAGAGGACGATGGCCCTGAACGTTTGTCGTTTGACGGGGCGGTAGGTCCCCAAACAAAGGCTGGAATGCGCTGCGTGCTAAAGCCAGATTAGTGTGCTTCTTTGGAACGGTGCGAGTCTAAAATACGCGAGCTGAAACAGGTCCTAACGAGCGATAGACAAGAGAGGTCGAGCTTCTGGACAAAGCCTGGAGTGGGCAGACAAAGACCCGGGCTGAGGTTTAGCGATGAAGGAGAGAAAAGGGGCTTCTTTGTGGCAGCTGCGATCTTAGATCGAGCGGTGAGTATGCAGACGATACGTGAGGTTGACGTGCGAGATGGAGTGTCAGTATCAGGTCGTGTGGAATGTTTGGTAGTGTGATTTGGGTGGTGTGATATGAAGTGCAATATGAAAGACTCCGAATAGGGGCTTGTGGTGTAGAAGATCCAAGACACAAGCTTACTGAACATAGCCTATGTCTTCATAACTGCAGGTGAACAACACGGTCAAACACCACCTCTACCCCTTCAACACCACCAAAGTCCTTACCTCGTCGCATATCGCATTTTGCATATCGCGACGTGACCTCGTGTAAGATATGCACGGCTCGTTCTTTTTGTGCAGATCCGGGGTGACGATCTGCGCGCTCGAGTTCCAGCGATTCTCCTTAATTTGAATTTCGAAAAATGAGCGTCGAGCGGGAGTCGAACTGAACCTTATGAGTGTGTTAAGTGTTGGTGTCAAGTGAAAAACACGATTTACTTGACATTTTAGTTAGAAGCTAGGAACGGTCAATGGGCCCAGATTGGACCAAAATTGAGACTCGAGTTTCATGCAGCATTAAGTGTCTGATTCCACTCATCAGTCCATCTCCGCCACCCCCACCAAACCCCAACTAGTCATCCCAATTCTACCACCATTTTCACCACCTGCATGTCGACGAACTCTGATAGCAATATTCTAATTATCACCACTACAACAAAACACATGAGAGCGTACTTGGACGTGCAAAGCCCGCTGGGCAAAGAGCGGCTGTTTTTCGAACTGTTTCCCGATCGGGCTCCCCAAGCATGCAAGAATTTCGTCGGTCTGTGTGCGGCTTCAGACGGCTACAAGAACACCGACATTCATCGAATCGTCGCTCCAGAGTTCATTGTTCAAGGAGGAGACGTGGGTCGCTCGATCTTTGACGACGGCGAATTTGGAGTCGAAAGCCCCGGCTGGTGCAATTTGGCCGAGGGCGGATACCTGTGCATGGCCTCTAGCGACAAGGGCAAGAACTTGTGTCAATGGTTCATCACTTTGGAAGGATACCCACATTTGTCTGCTTCCAACACTGTGTTTGGGCGATTGCTCGAGCCCGCTGCGCTGGATTATTTGAAATCTCTGGGCGATATACCCGTTGACGAAAACTACAGGCCGTTGGAGAGTGTCAAGGTCGTCAAATGTGGAGAGATGAGATGGGAGGAGGCTAAGGAGGACAAGGAGGAGGTACCGAAGGCTGACGCTGGATCAACAGAGGAACATAGAGACAGACATCGAGAGAGATCTGGAGACAAGCATCGAGAGAGATCAAGCGAGAGATCTAGACGAAGGTCGAGAGACAGGGACGAAGACAGACACAGAGACAGATCGAGGTCTAAAGAGCGGTCTCGATCCAGACATCGGTCTCGATCTAGATCGCCAGGGAGACACAGAAGACGGCGACGAGACCGGGACCGAGACAGAGGCCGGGCTCGAAGCCGAGACAAGGCCCGGAGTGAGGTGAACGACAAGAAGGGATTTGATATCCGCAAAAAGAAGCGACAAGACAGGGCCCAATCCCAGGGCGACAGCGAGTCGAGAGAGCGATTACGGCGATGGGAGGACCGCCACAACCGAAAACCGAGAAGCCGGTCTCCATCTGAGAAGATATCTCGCGAGAGAATAAAGCACGATATTGCTCGATACATTGATGCAGCCAACAGCGAGCCTCCCTCCCGACGGCCTCGAGACCTTTCTCCTCCCCGAACCGACTCAGAAGGGTTTAGAATAGTGCGCAAAGGACGGGGCACTCCAAAGTTCGGCTCTGGCTCTGATTACGGGTCGCGATTTGGTCGGCTGGGCCGTCCCAGTTAAACGGAATGATCCGTGCCATTGTATATAGATGAGACAGATTCGGGTCTTGTCTCTGACGTGACACAATACGACATAACAAGCTGTCTCCAACTGTAATGTGTAACAATTGTACATTGAGGAAAGGGAGCTGTTTGGCAAACATGCAACCCCGATGGTTAGTGTGAGTTACCCCTGTTGCATGTTTTCTTTTGCCAACACAATGCCCTGTACATGCACACACCCTGTGTCTATTGGGTAAACAGACACTTGTGGCACCTGTGGCACTCTCCCGTGCACGTCACCCGCGCACATTCTCGCATTCTGACGGGAAAGTCGCTTCCGCCCTACCCTGCGTAACGTCTTTTGTTTATCCACAGTGTACATACACGAGTATTCTATGCATTGCGTTGTGGAATGCGGTACGAGCGGGTCCGGGGAGGACGTTTGGTTCTATAGAAGGAGAGCAGATAGCGGGTCAGGGACTGATGGAATCAATTCATCACAGTTGGATTGGCCGATTTCCTTTTTCTCCGCTATTAATTCGAATTATGGCCCCCTTTTCCAGACCTTTTTTTCAGGGGTAAATCTCCGGAATGTCCATTTTTGGGGCTCGGTGCATTCCGACAAGCCTGTTTGGGAATGTTTAGAGCCTGTTTGGGAAACGTTTCTACCGGTGCGGCTACGGTGGGAGGCTCGGGAATGACGTCAGGGGTTGGCAGGGGCGTTGGCGTGAGGCTTTGAAAAGGAACAAGCGTAATAGATGAAAATGCAGCCCAAAAATAGGTGTTTGAGATGGCCTGGAAGGGGCACAGTGTGAGAATGGAGTTAAGGTGTTGAGATGACGGAAGGCCAAGACAGTCGGAGAAAACACGGATAGGGGCAAAGTGAGATCTGGCGAAATGATAAAAGTGATCAGACCGTCCTAAACCACCCATTTAATCGCTGATCTCGCCCTCCTGCTCCCGCTCTGTCTCACACGCGACGCGTAAGGTTGGCGGGGGGCCAGGAATACATACACACACATGATATGTACAGTGTGTAAACACTATATGCTGTACCGCAGAAACAATGAGATGCCGATGGAAGGGAGTCATGTAATTACAGAGCGTGTGTTGACGAGCTGTATGGACAGGTGTAGGGGGCGAGTGAAAGGAGCGTGTGAACATGGCAGTACAACAAGACGTCGCGAGAAGAGGAAAACGACGAATCAGAAGACGAGGCTGAAAAGACAAACACGCTACATGGCTCCACCACGGCCCATTAGGCCGATAATAAGGCCCCGTGTGCTTGGATTGAGCTCGTCTTGGCCAAAATATTATGTGCGTTTCCTCCACACTCATTCTTGTTATACTTGCACATCCCTCTAGTGCAGAGTCGTAATTCTATTCGAAACAGAGTTGTACAGTCGTGTCGCGTAGGGAATTGGGGCGAGTAGTTCGCGTAAAAAAAGGGTGTCGATTCGCGGCGAGAATTTTTAATCCGTCTTCAAATCGGATTTCAGTCCGATATCTCGTTTTCCCACGCTCAATCACCCTTGTGTCGCGTTATACAGCCCCGTTTCCCCCGTCGCGTAAACTCTCAGACAACCTAATTTCCAACGCGCCTTACATACCTACACACCCAAAGACCCTGTACATATATCATGGCATGCCCATCATCGTGAAGCAGTACTCCCCCTACCAGTCGCCACATTTCCCATATTCTTGCACACAATGACCACCGTCCACAGAGAGGTTCTCGGAGACATCTCCAACATGAAGATGGGCGCCCTCAGCCCCCTCAAGTCCACCGGCTCCCCATACCGAAAGCCCCGAGGAGTGTGCAAATCGACGCTCCAGCAGGGCCCCAACAAAAAGCTCTTCACACAGGACATTCTGTCGCCCCTGCTGCTGCCACCAAAGTCCACGGAGGACTGCAAGGACGGCAACGATGGCAAGATTCGAGAGCACGCCGACCGCCTCAAGATGCGGCTTCAATTGGCGCTCTACAAAATCAACACCAAGCAGACCAACGTGAGCCTCGCCGCTCTGGAGGAGGCGTCGTCCCCTAAGCCGTCCGCCACAGAAACCCCCATGCGAGCTCCCCCGGGCTCGCTGCTCAAGGGCACTCCTGCCAGCATGGGAGCCGCCAAGAGCCTGTTGCAGCTCGGAAACTGTTAACCGTCGCCCTTCATCTCCCCGGCACTTGTCTGCCACTTTCGCATGACCCCAGGTCTTTATTTATGATTCACGATTTGTAATATTATGTATTAGTATGTTTATGACTAGTAGATCCAGTAGAAGGGGCCCGCACCCTTAATAGAAGAACATCTCCAGACGTATAACCGTTGTCTATGATCTGTCTATGATCTAGAATCGCCAAGAGAGCAGCGATGACCTTGTCGAACATTCTACTTGAGTCTCGACGTGTCTGGGGGCGACATTACACGTTCTTCCAGAATCTCACACGTCAGCTGTACGAGTACGAGTACAATACGAGTGCTCGTACTCACTCGTTCATTAGTGGGCAAATTCATGGGCACTCCCACCCTGCCAGACTCACCCAAATGACACTCGTTGTCTCTGTTTACCACTAATCCTACAGGCTCGTATTCTGCGAAGATCCTTGGGCTCGCATGCACGCGACCAAAACACGCCAGAGCCATAACAAGCCCGAACAAGCCATAACAAGACTGCGTCTCTCATGTTGGCACGTGGTGTACGCGACCCAGGGGCGCGCGTTCAATAATGGGCGTATCGGGCGGGGTGCTGCACGGGTGGCGAGTCGAGTAACCAGCACAAGGAAAATAATTTCAGCTTTGCTGCTCCCGCATGGGGCAATTTTTGGCCGTCTCGAGCTCGCCTATCATTTTTCGAGCCGTCAGAAAAAACAAACATCTTTCCGTTATTCCCGCCCTAGATCTGGAACCTTGGGCGGATTAAGGTGGCCGTACAGTAGCCTCTCCCACAACAATAAACAAGCCGGCTACGGAAGGATACGAGGGAGAGGTGGAGAAGAGCCAGTCACGTGAGGCGACCCACTCTGAGCCCTACACAAAGCCGTGTTACACAAATACACGCGTTCTTGCACCCACAAATTTTACCCCTCATCATTGCACCGACCCCAAAGCCCAGCCTCCTTGTTGTGCCAAAAGGGAAACCAAACTACTAACATGACCAGGACCACATAGACGATGCGGGCTGTGCGTCCATGTACAGTCCCGCATTTCTTGCTCTCAATGGGGCAGTCTGGAATGTTATCTGTACAGTCGGGGATGTTGCGATGGGTGTTGATGAGTTGTTGAAGAGTGTGGAGTTGGCTGCGATGACAACACTTGCTCTATGTTGACCATCAGATAACCTACTCGACGATGTTTAGACAACCACCTTAAATCGACCAGTCCAAGCTTAAGCCCATAGTAAAACACGGAACAACTCCTCTCTCCCCTCGTATCGATCTTTGATGCATTACCGCAAGGGCACAAAGCAATAGTGGATCCTTGTCCCTTGCTTGGAATTGCTATTAATTACCGGGAAGAGGGGCCAGCTATTTAATGAACCGCGAACGTGTCCAAGCAAGGGCGCGTTCCCATGCATTTAATTATATGGCTGGAGCGGGGAGATAATCTAAGGAACGCGTCGATAGTGGCCACCCTGAGTAATATCGTACGACAGGCGCGATTTTGTCGTTATTGATGGACGCGTTGCGTTGGTTTGTGGCAAGCGCGGTTGAAGTCTGGTGTGCGTTGAGCTACTGGTGTGGCAGCAGTACTCGTACAAGTGCGCAAGAGAACTCGTGGAGAGAACAGATCTGTACCACTGCAAGTGCAACAAAGACACTCTGGACGTGTATTGAAAGAGGTGTAATTACCCCACGTGGTGGTGTTTCAACTTTTGGACGATGCTGTACGAGACTGGTTCAGGAAGTCTTGTTTGAGTGGTGCGCTTGTCTAACTCGTGTTTATTGTCCGAGTGGAAGCTCTTGTTCAACACCTCCACTTGCCAAGTAAGGTGTTGATTAAGACCCCCTTGTGTGAACACAGCCAGTCGCGTTCCTGTAACACGCCTCATTGCGTCATCTGTGGCACTCGACGTAATTTTTACATGTTGAGTGGAACCATTGGACTGGCAAAGCTCCGTCCTGATGTATAAGAAGAAGGAACTGCAACCTGCTAGCTCCTGGATTCACGTCCACAATGTCATTAGTATATAAGTTATAAGAAAGAAGGGCTGTAATAGTGGTCTGTTGCCTTGACTTTTGGCCTTTTCAGGCATCGACTATCATTCTGAGGTTCGCCAGAACAAGCAACTCAAGGAAGTCTTCGGCTCTGAATGCAAGAGCCATCAAGAGACAACACCCTTATCGCCACGCTGTCTCCCCTCACGCTTAGGAAAACCGATCGGGGAACCAAACAGGAGCAATCAGAGTCCAAGTGTACAGAAAGTAACAAATCCAGGCACTGACAATCTTGACCCAGGAGGAAAAGTATGTTCGGCCAACAGGCACAAAATCGCCCACGTCGTCCTTCTCGACGTTCATGGTCAGCAGAGTGGCCGTCCACTGGGTCGCCAGCAGAAACACAATATGGAACAGCACATAGTTGTATTTGGTGGTCGACTTTTCGTCGTCGGCCTCAAACGTCTCCCACTCCTGCTCGTGGAGAGCAGACTCGGGCAACGAGCCCTCCTCCACGGCAGCTCGAATCGCCTGCTGACGCATCGTCACTGCACTGGGCTCGGTGTAAACGGTATCGTCCACAAGCGACTCAGCTTCGGGCTCGATCACCGACGACCGGGTGGCGGCTCGAGTGGTGGTGTATGCGATGGCCACAAACGTGAACAGTGCTCCGATGAAAATGGAGGCGGTTCGAGTACCCTTGGACCGCACCAGAGGGTTGCAGTTCTTGTCATCAGGCTCCGTGGACACCGCGCTCATCGTCAGATACGTGCAGTAGAAGGCGACCATGGCTGCCTGAGCCAGACCGGCTCGAGGATTGTATTCCTGGACGTTTTGGTTGACCGACACCAGAGTGACGAGCATTAGCATGACCAGGTTGATGGTTACAGCGGCCTGGTTCATGGAGCAGCCCGAAGTGCAGAAGAAAACGTACATGAGGATCGTCAGCACGATACTGGCAATGTACATGGACATTGTGGATCCCACGAGAATGAACTTCCACGTTCCCGAGTCGGTTTCTTCGATTCGCTCGAGACACTGTTCGGCCCAGGAGTGGGCAAAGTCGACGAGAAGCACGAGTCCGATGAGGATGAAGATGGCCGAGCCGATCATGGCAAAGTAGTTGCCCCAGACAACAAAGAACTTTTCGGGGATGAGGAAACACAGCACGATGAGAGCCAACCAAGCGGCGATCTTGAAACCCCAATAACCGTTCTGGATCTTTGCGCGCGGGTTTTTCGTCGAATGCACGCCAACCAGCAACAGCGCCATGATCAGATGGAACACTCCAAGAGCAAAGTTCATTCGCTGGACCGCTACAAACCCGTAGCACTCTTCACCCAGACACTTGAACTTCATATAGTCGAGGGTGAAGCGCTCGAGTTTTTTGACGGCCCAGTCGGTGAGCATGATCCACGACAGGATCGAGTTCACCAGAAAGAGCACGGCATAACCCACTCGAGTGGCGATGGAGGAGGAGCACTTGTTGCAGGCCGAACACATGGCTGAACCGACTGCTGCGCCGCAACAGGTGGCTGCCCAGGTTCCGATGGCCGAGACGGAGGGGATGACCGCCAGAGGAATCGATAATAACGCTCCCATGGTGAAATGTGTGGTGTTGAGAGTGTCGTCAAAATGGTCAAGTGAGGTGTATGCAGTCGTATGTAATTTGATAGATTGTGAACTTTAATTAAGGGGAGGTGGGAGGTGACAATAAGGGGAGATTGATATGGGAGAGATGTGATGATGGATGGGAGATATGGAGTGGTGTTGCTTGGTGTCAAAATGATGAGAAAAATGACACCAGTAGATTGGTGGTATTTTCGAGAGTGTACATGGTCAGCTGTACTTTAGTTTGGGCTTAGTAAGCAGAAACTGGCAAGGGGAGCTTACTAATTAGTCGTATTATGCAAACAATACTGTATAAAATGCTACCTAAAGCATGACAATGACTCACTTCTTGTCAACACCACAGCTACCGGTACCTGTGTTCCCGTTGTCTACAAGTACCACTTTCATCACCCCAAATCCTGTCCCAGCGCACAACATCCCCAAAGCAAACTCTATTTTATCGAGCCATCAGATCATTTAGGCTTTGGATATAATTTCCACCAGAACATCTAGGCCGAATCTACACCATGCTTCGATCCACGACCCTGCAGCGGTTGCGACCGGCTGTTTTTCGAGTCCAGCGATGGAACTCCACCGCCTCTTCTCCCCCAAAGCCCTCCACCACCCACTCCGACATTGTGGTGGTTGGAGGAGGTCCTGCGGGCCTCACTATTGCCGCTGCCCTCAAACACTACCCCGAGACCGTTAACAAGTCTGTGACTCTGGTGGAGTTTGGGTCTTTGGACAATCTTAAAACGTGGGGCCCCGACATGGAGCGGTTTGAGAACCGAGTGAGTTCTTTGACGCCGTCTTCGGTCGATTATCTCACCAAGATCGGCGTGTGGGAACATGTCAACCGCAACCGGGTCCAGGCCTACCGACACATGACGGCCTGGGACGGCGTGTCCGGCTCCAAGGTGCAGTTCGACACGACCCAATTGATGGGTGACGGCCGCGATATCGCCTACATGACCGAGAACTTCAACCTCCAGAACGGCCTGCTCAAGCAGTTGGCCAACAAGCCCAACCTGACAATTCTGGACAAGACCAAGGTCGAGGGTGTGGAGCGAACCCAGCAGTCGCACAACAAGCCCGTTGTCAAGCTCTCCAACGGCTCTTCCATCACCACCGACCTGCTGATCGGTGCTGACGGAGCAAACTCCCCCGTGCGAACCTTTTCCGGCATCGAAGCGCGAGGATGGGACTACAACACCCACGGTCTGGTGGCCACCGTGCGTCTGGCCAACGAGCAGCAGTCGGCATGGCAGCGATTCCTCCCCACTGGACCCATTGCTCTGCTTCCTCTGCCCAATCGGTTTGGTTCCCTCGTCTGGTCCACCACCCCCAAGATGGCTGGCCAGCTCAAACAGCTGACGTCCGAGCAGTTTGTCATGATGGTCAACTGCGCATTCAACCTCGAGCCCACGGACATTGAGTACCTGGTCGAGCACCCCGACGAGATCATGACCGACGCTCCCTACAGACTGTCTCAGCGGTCCACCAATCCCGATGTGCCTTGTCCCGTTGTCGCGGTCCAGGACAAGTCGCGAGCCTCGTTCCCCCTCAAGATGAAGCACGCCGAC
The DNA here is from genome assembly GCA_900519015.1 of Yarrowia osloensis. Classification (NCBI taxonomy): domain Eukaryota; kingdom Fungi; phylum Ascomycota; class Dipodascomycetes; order Dipodascales; genus Yarrowia; species Yarrowia osloensis. The sequence continues at coordinate 199,622 of ULGU01000014.1, forward strand.
ACTTATATCGCCGAGAACGTGGCGCTGGTCGGAGACGCTGCCCATACTACCCATCCTCTGGCAGGACAGGGACTCAACATGGGCCAGGGAGACGCCCAGAGCCTGGCGATTGCGATCCGAAACGCCGCGGGCCGAGGAGCCGACATTGGCTCCACCCTGACTCTGGAGCCCTACTGGGCGGACCAGTACTTTAAGAACCACAAGCTGTTGGGCGTGGTCGACAAGCTGCACAAGCTGTACTCGACCCGAAACCCGCTGGTGGTTGGTCTGCGGTCGCTGGGTCTGGACGCGGTGAACAGCGTCAAGCCGGTGAAGGATTTCTTGATGTCTCAGGCGTCGTAATATTATTCCCGAGAGCAGTATTTCCCGAGTGCGAAGCACGACGGGAATACGCAGCGAGGGAATATGAGAATCGCATTGGAGCAGAAATTCTAGTGCTCAAAGCTGGAGAAGAATGAATTATAGCATGTCCATAGTATTAACATATTGAAAAGATTTGAGGTGTGTGGTGAGAGTATAGCAGGAGAAGGAAGACGCAAGGAGGGGATATTGAGAAACGTTGTCAGCAGGAAACAGAAGGTCTTGTGATCACTTGAGCCGGTCTCTGTATACATAGCTGTCGGTACGGAGCCACCCTCTTATCTAGCTTACGTCCATTTCTTGCACCTGTTTCTCACGATCACAATATCTCCATGTGGGTCTTGAACCCCATAGAGCTGTCATGGCTCGAGGGACCTGAATTGTTTGGATCCTAAAGAATCTCGCTCAGAAGAGCTGAATCAATTGCTTGATTTGCTGTTGTCTATCAACTGCCCTTTCTACGGTGGATACGCACATCTGCCTTGCTGCATCATGAGGAAGCCTCTCCAGTGTGAAACACCACTGAGGTTGAACATGGAGACAACAGAACTCAAGAGACAGAGAGACACAGACGAAGTCCTGGAGAACAGAGATTCAAGAGTTTGCACAGTTTCATACTGAAGCAGCTGTTGATCCACTCCTATTGTGTCTACATACTCGTACGGTGTCACTTCTACAATACTCGGGCTTGTTCGTAATAAATAGTTAGCTATAAAAAAGGGTATCAGGCATCCAAAGGAAGCAATAAATCTGGAGTTAGAAGGGGTCTTTGAGTCGATAAAACGTCAAACGAAATGTCAGAGGTTTTGGTAATTTTAATTATCTTCATTCTCTTTCAGAAGCAGAACTGAAAATTTTTTGTCATCATTATAGTCTCACACAAGCAAGGCCGAAACGATAGGAGGTACTCACAAATCAGATGGGGGAGGGGTATTAGAAACTCAAGGTAACTAATGTTAGCAAAACGGAAGTCGAAAACTGAGAAATGTTTCCACAAAGAGTCAGATGGTGATGCATGTTTTTTGCTGGATCACGTATTCACCTGCAAAAGTGTGTGAAGATTTCATCAGTTGATGAGACAAGACCCGGTTCTCGAGGAACCAAATCCACAAGTAAATCTGCCGATACCCACCTGATGTTAGAAGTGTTTGCGAAGAAGAGATGCGAGAAGCACAAAGATCATAAACGAAGAATTCCTTAACGATTTGTCCTGCATTTACATCCTCAGTAGAAAATATGTTCCTAATCATTTAGCCTTGCTGCGCGAGGAGGGGTTGCAAAAAAGCGGTACTCACCATTTAGTGTCGTGTCGAGATCATTGTTGTGTTGTCATGTGAAGAGAGAAAAAAGGAGGTCTCAGTTGGTGCGAATCTTCTTACTTTTATTGACTGGGACTCTTCGGTAGGGTAATGGTGACAGGTAGGGTTGAAAAGTTTATACTGTTACCCTGGAGTAAGGTGGGGGTGATGAGGTGGGGGTGGCTGGAAGAGTTGAGAGTGATGCGAGCGGACTGGTGTGGTCATGTGACTGTTTATTTGAGCGCGTTGTATTGGTTTATCATTTATCTCACTTGTATCACTCAATTGAGAGGTGTATACTTGAGTCTGGTTTGAGGGAACTTAATGATGGAGGTTGAAGCATGGGATGGGATTCAGGACTTCGATGAAGGCTGTTAATCGACGTCTACAAGCTCTGTACTACTGTACAGTACTTGTACAGTACTTGCAACTGTAAATTTACTCCTAGGGCCCTTTCCTGTTAGTTTTGTCCACTTCGAAGTATCAAATTCCGCCCATTATGCCGATTTCAGGAACGATTCCGACTCTCACACAGTCTTTCAATGTTGGGAGAATGGGAGAGCTGATGTGGGTGGTGAGAGCAGCAGAAGTCTCGCGCGATCTTGAAATGGGAAATGACCGTTCTAAGAGATCAGTCATTGATATGGCACAGAAGCAACTCAAAGTGACTTCACTGGAAGTACTCTCAGTAAGCAAACGGAAGTAGAACTCTCAGCCTGGCGAGTCTAGCGAACTATACCACTCTGGCGCATTGGTCGCACCAGACCCTTTTCACGTCACAATGTAAATACGGCCTGAATCTAGGGACGATATTGTACACTGAGCGCAGATGTCTGAAAATGGACCGGGGACCAGACCGACTGCTGCTGAACAGCTCGACTTCACCCGGATCGATCAAGCTAGGTCGTCCCACGTGGAATTTCTCTCAAGCTGAGTCCTTGGGAGAGGTGACCGTTATTACTGTACAGTCAAGCTTTTGGTGATGAGTTTTGGGAATGATTCGGAGCATGTCGAGAGTTAACAAAACGGAGCATGTCAACGACAAAAGCGAGATTATCAACAGAAGAGTGGGTGATAAGGTATCATTGGATTTATCGGCAGATTCTGAATTGAATGGTATGGCTCAAAAATTATCCTGACACAACGGCTCCAGAAACACCCGAAACCTCGTTGGCAGGTCCAGACAGAACAGTGTGCACATTCCAAAATATACAATAGAAACAATACGCCAAAAGCCATTGCCAATCACCCAGTCGATGACTAACGCCAAACACTTACTTAACCAACTACCTTTACCTACTGGTACTTAATCACTCAACTAACTCCCTCAAATTCCTTTTTAATTGCCTGATTCCAGACCACTGAGACACAAGCTGTCAGCTCGGTCCCGCTCGGTTCAGGCTGCTGTCTCAGCTCGAAGATTGAGCTGCGTGGCGGCCTTAGAAAAAAAAAACGGCCATGGAGAGAAGGGCAAGTGCAAGAGCAACGGTGAGTGAAATGGTGAGGGGAAGGTTGAATGAGATCACGTGACTCCTTCCAATCCTTCTACGTGCTGTATTGTTTGTACTTCGCATCGGTTCGGAACTATTACCAATGGTCACACTCCAACCGGCCCGACAGACAAACTTTTGGCTTGCTAACACTAACAGCAACAAGAACAAGAACCAGATCTGTCTTGAGTGTAACTGAGGTTAACGTACGGTGATTGTGGTGGATGGTAGGTGAACAAAAAGTACTGGTAGTTGGAATTGAACAGGTGGAGAAGATACAAGAAGAGACCATCTATTCAGATACAATTTCCTCACTACCTCCAAAACCCCCACTCTACTCCTATCGTCATACCCCCTTCAACTCCTAATCACCCCGCTTAGGTTTGATCGTTGCCAAGAACATGTGTGTTCGATGACTGCCTGGAGCAGAGGAGTAGCAAGTGTCTGAGCAATGAGGGTGTGGAGACAGCGTCTTTCTTAGCAACAGCGTAGCAACCCCGCCACTCCCTTCTTGCTCTTACCTATACGTTCTCTCTCTCTATAGCTCAATTCTATTGGCTGACACTAGCCACCAGCAGTCCACCCCAAACGGGAAAATCCAATACCCAAAAAAGTCGACGATCAACAAAACCAGAGTTAATGCATCGTATCCGGGGAGCTGTGTGAGAGGAGCTGTGCTGATGTTGAGCTCATTATGGCCATCAAGCAACTGCCTCTCTATCGTAAATCACCGCACAAAGAAGCTGTCAACGTATCACCGAGCCCGTTGTTGTTCTCCGACTAACATCGGACCGTACAGCTATCATGTACGCTAAGCGGAAGTCAGAGTGCGAAATTAGAGGGCACCCCAGGCACGGAACTAGGGCGGAGAAGCCCGCTAGTGGAGCTAGGCTCGCTAGCGATGCATGAAAACGGCCTGTTGGTGGTGCCCTACTTCTTTTTAGACACTCTTGCGGCGTCTTTCGCTCTCCGCCGCTTTCTCCACACCCAAATACTCTTCCCCCAGCCCAAGCATAATCCCGCAAGATAGAGTTGAGCAATCTTGTTGGTCGGACATTCAAGCGCTTGACCAGGACGCCGAACCACGACACTTCTCCAAAACACCAGTGGAGCATCAGTGAGTATGAGGGAGGCACCGTGGTGATGGACCTATTGCAGGGATGGTGTTGCAGAAGAAACAATGGCAGAATTCGGCCCAGATCTGGAGAGCTAGAGTATGATCTCCTGGTTCTCATGTCTTGTCAGCACACCATGTCAGAACACCAGAACAAGTTGTCCACTACGGATTCCGCCCCGCTCCTACTAACACAGTGTCCGAACCAAACGCAGCGTTGGCAGCAGCCCAACACTCGGTGGCCAACCCCATTCCCGTGGCGGCCAAAGACCCCCATCCCCACAATCCGCTCCATCACTCCAGTAAACACGATGCCCACGACCCCCACTCGCTCGGGCTGGGCACTCCCGAGCACCGACGCTCGCTCAACAGCAACCACGAGGTCAACGGGCACGCCGCGACACCCGCCTCGAAAACGGCGCCCTCAATTGCGTCCGTCTCGTCGCCCACTTCGCACATGGATCGGGCCAACTCGACCTCCGTGCCGCACTCGGAAATGAACGACCAGGGCGTGCCGACCAACCAGCTCAAGCCCAACGCCGCGGCCAACATGCCCATCACGCTGATTCCGGTGATTTTCAAGGAAGCGTCGCTGGACTCGCCGTCGTTCCGAGCGACTGTCAACCACGTCATCTCGCAGCTCGCGGTCACGTCGCAGTGGCTCGAGGGCTTTGTGCAGAGCGTGCACGACGTCACGGCCGAAATGCACACGCTGCAGGGCGTCATCAACAATCTCGTCGGCAAGTTCATGCCGTCGTTTGTGACCGAGGGCGTGGTGGATCACGACTACACCATGCTGGTGCTGCGGCGGTTTGCCGAGGGCTCCAAGCTCTTCTGGACCAACGCCATGAAGAACATCAACGGCCAGAACACGCATCTCGGCGAGCCGCTCGTCAAGCTGCTCAAACAGCGGATCGCGCCGTTTTCAGAGACAGTCAAGACGTTCCGGGCCGCCCAGACCAAGTACGACGCCGCCCAGGCCAAGTATCTGTCGCTCAGCAAGACGCGCGAGCCGTCGCACCTGCGCGACGAGGCCATGGCTGTCTACGAGGCCCGGGCGACGTACATCAAGGCGTCGTTCGAGTTTTGCGCGGGCTACCTGAGACTGCACCACGCCATTGACCGGGCTCTGATTCTCACCATCACCGACACATGGCGGTCCAACGCGCGCAACCACGACGACAGCGCGCACCAGCACGCCGGATCCGCCTACTTCCGGCTCGGTATCGAAATGCACCGAATCCGAAACTGGTCCAACGCCATCCACCAGGCCAACAAGGTTATTGTGCGGGAAATTGGCAAGGCCCGCAAGGAGATTGAGGACTCCACGTTGGCGGCCGCCAAACCGTCCAAGGACATTGCCGAGTACCAGCCGCTGTCGCCGACCACCAAGCTGTCGGTCGACTCCAAGGTGACCAACCATCCCATCGAGAAGCATGGCTGGCTGCTGATGAAGACCAACTCGCCGTCGGAAAAGAACCCCATCTGGGTGCGGCGGTGGGCGTTTGTCAAGGCCGGTCTCTTTGGCTGGCTCAACGTGTCGCCACCCCCTGAGTGCGACTTTGTCGAGGAGTCCGACAAGATTGGCGTGCTGCTGTGCTCCATCAAGCAGCTGCCGACCGAGGAGCGACGCTTCTGCTTCGAAATCAAGACGCAGGAGGTGACGCTTATTGCCCAGGCTGAGTCGCTCACCGAGTTCAAGTCTTGGCTCGTGGCGTTCGAGCTCGCAAAACAGCAGTCCCTGGACAAGGAGTCGCCATACCGGTCGTCTCTGGCGTTCAAAAAGTGGACTGTGCCTCTGCCCGAGTTTGCTTCCTCCGGCGGAACCTCCATTGACGTTGCCATGGCCCACACCTCGTCCAAGGCTACCGATACGACTTCTCCGTCGTACCTCGGAGGTCCCCACGCCTACGCCTCCGAGCACCATGTTCACCAGACTCCGCTGCACAAGCTCATGGCGTCCGGAAAGGCCTTCATTGACGGCAACGAGACCAACGAGCATGGCGAAAAGTCGGCGTTCAACTTCTCCGGCTTTGGTCCGTTCAACACCTCGTTGGCGCCCTCTCCCCCCATCATCACCCCCATCTACACACGGATGACCAAGGAGGCGATTGTGTCGACGGCGTTTGTCAAGCCCAGCTACATGCCCAACGCGGTGACTGCCAACGTGTGGGGCTCCGTCAACTGGGCGCTGTACGCGAAAAACTCGTCGGTGGCGATTGCGTCGCACGAAAACATGGTCGAGTTCCAACGCAAGATGGACGAAAACCCCACCACGGAAACAGACCCGTTCCCGGAAAACTACCCCATCGAGCTCAAGTCGCAGGATCTGCAGATGCGGGCCATTTTCCAGACCGCCGTCGACCACGACCCCAACGACCGCGTGGTGACCGTCTTCCGGTGCCTGTGGTCCCCCAACCCTCGCCAGGAGCTCCCCGGCCGAGTCTTTGTCACGCTCAAGAACCTCTACGTGTACTCGTACTCTCTGGGTTTCGTTTGTGCCGTCAAGAAGCCTCTGACCGACATTGTGTCTGTTCAGGGCTCTCCCGACAACGCCTGGGAGAATCTGTACGTTCTGGGCACCGATGGCGCCGTTCTGCGATGCCGAGTCTTCCTGGACTCTGGTCGACTTGTCCAGCGACGTCTGCAGATCATTCTGTCCAACGTGCTGTCCGACAAGCCCCGCGACCTGGAGCAGATGCTGCCCATTCTGCAGGACGGCGACAGCGACCACCAGATTCTCACCGAGAACGACGGCTGGTACGAGCGAGAGAGCGATCTCGGGTACATTGACAATGTGCAGGGCGAGCACGACGAAAAGTTCTCGCAAGAGGAGCTCTCCGAGCACTTGGTCAAGCGGTACCGGGATTTGCGTAACAAGCGCAAGGAGGTCAAGGCCACCAAACGCCCCACTTCGTCAGCCCGATCTGTGGCTTCGAAGACCGTGGAGACGCCCAATTACGCTCTCCACTCGTCCACGGCCCAAAAGGTGGTGGACCGCGAGTTCCTGTGCCCGCCCAAGGCGCTGTTCCACATCATGTTTGGCCAAAAGTCGCGCATGTTCAAGGACATTTACTCTCGGTTCCACAAGGTGATTTCGTCGCGGCGAACGCGGTGGATGCTCAATCCCGAGGACAAGACGCTGTCGCGGCTCATCACCTACGACCTCAAGCTGCGGTCGCTCATGGAGACGGGCACGCTGGTGTCGCGCAACCTGCAGGTCATTGAGCGCATGGACGAAAACGTGTGCTACGTGGTGCACAACAGCCGCAACCCCTGGGAAATCAGCCACGTCAGCTCCTTCTACCAGTCCATGCGGTTCGTCATCACCGCCAACGACACGGGCGGCTCGCGGCTGTGCATCTGGGACGATCTCGTGTACACCGAGAAGAAGCGGTCGCTGTTCAAGTCCGTGGTCGAGACGGTGGCGATGCGGTACATGGAGCACGAGGCCGAGTCACACGTGCGGCTCATCCAGCAGTGTCTGCGACGGGTCGGCACTTTCGACTCCACCAACCGGTCCATCATCATGTACGGCAAGCTGGGCCAGATTGACACGGACCCCACTCCCGAGCAGCTGGCCGAGCTGGAGCGCAAGGACTCGCAGGACGTGCTCAAGGTGTCGCGTCGACGGCTCATCACGTGGCTGTCCGAGTCCATCTTCACCTTTTTGCTCACCGCTCTCACGGCTTTCATGATCATCATTGTGAAGCTGGCCAAGGGCTTCTTCAAGTCCCTGTCGCCCCACATTGTGCTCATTGTGCTTCTGGCCGTCTCCGGTCTGTCCAACATGTGGCTCTCTGGTCGTCTCACGTACTTCCACGTCAAGCAGCACCAGGAAGCCCGGCGAGCGGCTCCCAGCGACACTCTGTACCGAGCGGTATTCATCAACGACCTGGATCCCATGATGCTCCCTTCGGACACCAACAACACGGATTCCATCGCTCTGCAGAAGTATCTGTCGCTGGAAAAGTCGCGGGTGTTTGGCATGGACCCCGACAAGATTCTCAAGGGCGACGACGGTATCGGGCTGGAGGACAAGTTCTTCGAGAACAAGTACTTCTCCGACGTTGCTTCTCGATCGGCCTCCCGAAAGATCCAAAAGGCCCGGTACATGCTGGGAATCAAGCGGCGAGAGCTGCTGGTGAACCTGCGGGTGCTCAACCGGTCTGATCGTGATCTGGCCATCGAGGAGTGGCAGAACTGGCTGCGATCCGAGGTCCGAAACTGCGAGCGGTTCACGGCCCGAGTGGCGGTCGACCCTCTTTACGGCAAGGACAAGCTGGACGAGGGCAAGTTTGAACAGATTGAAAACTACTGCAACAGCTGCCGGGCGGAGATCAAGCTCCCCGCTCTGCTCTAGTTGCCGTACTCATAAGTACATTTTGTAAATTGTAATATATTGGTGATGATATGTGTGGGGGTGGTAAACAGGTTAATGGGGTGGATCTTCAGAATAAGAAGAAAAATGGGTTGACTGATCGTCTTCACAATAGTACTGTAATAAAGAATATGATGTAACACCGTTCGAATTTACACAGTCAAATTTCTCCCATTTAAAGGTGCTCTAAAGCTGCTGACAGCTTGTCTACAAAGAACATTAAAGAACGTAAAAGTACACAAATAAATATATTACTACCCCAACTAACCCCTAATGGTTGCACCTCCAAGAGACTTAACGCTGACATGCTCAATCTCCTTCTCAAGCTCCATGTCTGCTGGAGCAACTCCGTCCAGAGCTCCTCTAGGAAGACGTCTGGCGATACCGACCACGTCCCAGGGAGTTCGGGGGTTGGAGTCTTCGAAAATGAGATCGATTTCCTCGAGCGTTCGGCCCATAGTTTCTGGGAAGAAAAAGTAGATGGACGGGACCATGGCCACGTTGATACATGCGAAGATGATGTACGTTTTCCACTTGATGGAGTTGAAGGCCACGGGGGTGATCATGACGACCAGGAAGTTGAAAACCCAGTTTCCGGACGTGGACAGACCCTGGGAAATGGCTCGAATTTCAATTGGAGCGATTTCGGCAGGATACAGCCATGCCATACCTAGCCAGCCAATGGAGAAAAAGGTGTTGAAGACAAACAGGAACACAGCAGCCGCAATTCCAGCCTGGGGTTTGTCCAGACCTCCGTCCTTGACTGAAGAAGCTGCGTAGACGGTTCCTGCGAGAATCGCCATGGTGCAGGCTTGTCCAATGGTTCCAAACAGCATGAGTTTTCGTCGTTCGAATCTCTCAATCGTGTAGAAGGCAATCCAGGACGCCAGAAAGTACTCTGTTCCGTCGCAGGCAGCCAGAATTCGCGAGTTCATCGGACTCATGCCGATAGACGTCTGGAAAATATAGGCCGCGTAGTACGAGATGAGATTGATTCCACACATCTGGTGCATGATCTGCTGAGAGTAAGCCAGCATGGCTCTGTGAAAGTGTTTCTTCTTGCCAAACGTGAAGAGCAGCGCAAACTGTTTTCGGAATGGAGGCTCTTTTCCAAGCACTACGTCTCCCGAGGCGATTCGACGACGAGCCTCGTCTCCTTCGATACCTTCCTGAGCCAGCTGGCCCACCATGAGCGACTCTTTAACCTGCATGAGTTGCTGAGACACGTAAATGTCGTCGATGGGCACGTCTTCCAGGGCTGCAAACACCCCTGCTGCTTCCTCATATCGTCCCTTCTTGATGAGCCATCTGGGAGACTCGGGAAGGTACATGACTGTGCAGGATAGGATAAGAGAGAAGAGGATCTGGAAGGCCACAGGAAACCGCCAGTCCGAGTCGTTGCGCTTGACGAAATAGAAACCAAAGTCGATCCAGTAGCTGAGAGCAATTCCTCCGGTTGTCAAAGCTCCTCCAAGCATCACCAGAGCTCCTCGTCGTTCGGGACGGGCACACTCGGCCTGGAACATGGGCACTGTAGCTGTAGTGAATCCGACTCCGATTCCAGCAATGACTCTGCCGGCGATAAACTGGCCCAGTGAGTACGAAGCACACTGAAGAATAGCTCCGATAGTCACAATAATCGAGCCAATAAAGATAATCTTGCGTCGACCGAGCTTGTCTCCTCCCCACATGGTAAACAGAGCACCCAACATACACCCAATCTCGTATATGGCCACGGCTGTGCCCTGGATCGTCGAGTGGAACGACTTGGTCTTTGCATCTAGATGAGGAGACGTGCTATCCATCTTTGGAAATTGGTGAATGAAGGTCGGTAGAGTCAGTAGACTGCCCATGACTCCTGTATCGTATCCAAACAGCAGAAACCCGATTCCCGCCACGGCTGCAATGATCCGGTGCAGCCGCGTGCCTCTGCTTCCAAAGTAGCTGGTTTTGATCGTCCCCTCCGGCGTTGCTGTCGTGATTTTTCTGAGTAGCTTCATCGGTGATACGTCAACGAAGACGCGGATGCAATACGACTTATAAATGAACTCACAGGGACAAAAAGGGTGGGGATAAGCGCTATCCGAAAGTTTGTCTATCGACGTTGATCCAGCTAGAAGTGAGCGACAGAATCCGGAAACAATGGTCTAAACTCTTCTGGTATGGACAAATCTGCTAAAAACCACGATGACAGCCACGTCAGCGTTTTTGAGCCACTTCAACCCTTCATAACACCCTCCTTTATACATCCATATATCCGCCGACGCGCTATCTTCCGGTTTAAAGTTCACTTTAGACCACACGCACATCGGTTGTAATTTGGTCGACTTTGCGATACAAGATAAGCAGCCAAGAGATGACCTGTCAAATCGTGATATTATTGGCTCCAGCAGTTTCACTTGTTATTGCCAACATCACCCCCCTCTTTACCCACTCCCCCGTCACGTGACTCAATGCTCGCTTTAGACTCCAGGAATGCAACGGATATCGATTCCCGGTCCCCCCACATTAAGCCAAACTCTGTTGATTTAGACCAACCCGGAGACGAAGGTGATAAGATAAGCATAACCAGAAAACCGTATATTGAAGCGGTTATTTTAGCCGGGCAGATTATGTAATCCTGGATGGGTGCAGACCAGTAACTGGACCTCTCTGGCTATGTAGAATTGTCTGCCACCTACCTTTTTGCGCCCACCTCTGAGACAAGGAAAGCCCGAGGTCAATAAACTAACTTTTCATGCGTATGCGACCCCGCTCGAAGACGCTATAAAAGTCATTGTGTGGATGGTATCGGTATCTAAACACTTTCATACGCTTTATGTGGACTTCTATGAGCTATTTGTCTTCTGATTTAGTGCATATTATTCCACAAAAAGGCTCCAAACCGCCGATAAAATTTTTTTTTTTTTTTATTCTAAGGGATAACATTAAAACCTATTTAAGGGTCCTATACATGAAAAACCCCGCACATCGGACTCGGATTCGGGTTTTCAGAAGAGCGAATTGTAATCGTGCTCGGTTTCCTCCTATTCCTCCTCTTGACCGGATAAATATCAACAATCAAAGCAAGCAAATAAGCGGGTATGACTAAGCAGACATATGAATGTGGTGGCCACTTTTTTCTTATAAAGCACCGCCAAAATGCGCCGATGGTTTAGTGGTAAAATCCATCGTTGCCATCGATGGGCCCCCGGTTCGATTCCGGGTCGGCGCAATCCGGTTACGGCCATATCCTGGTGAAAATACGGCTTCCCGTCCGATCAGCCATAGTCAAGCACCAGAGAGCCTAGTTAGTATTGTAGTGGGAGACCATACGAGAATCCTGGGTGCTGTAATCTTTTTTTGCCCGCCAGAGTTACGAGCTGGCTGTTGTTTTTGCGCCCAAGGCATTTTACGCAATGTCTCAAGGCCTTTCCCTGTGCTGTGTGAGCTGTGTGATTCCACTTACTAAGCTTCTGGTTCTTTGTCTGACAACACAAGGCGAAGAGACCAATGGCGGGGTAATGGACTAGCGTGAAGCTCTTTTGGAGGATCTAGTGGAACTATCATAGACCATAGGATTTCTCGAGAAATGGACCTGGTGTTATAGTTGCACTCTCTCTGGACTGTTGTTTTTGGAGAGCTGCTCTCGAAGACGGCTTCCATTGATCTGACATCTAAGACCAAGTCCTTGGGCCTCATTGTGGATGAAGCAGCAGCTACAGTACAAGTAAGGTGAACATAACGTAGAGCTGATTTCGGGCTTTTTTGATATCTCATGATATCTCATGACATGGTCAAAAGACACTACTTGTAGCTCACATTCGATCTCAATTCGAAGGTACCTGGGTAGATCGTTCTGCAATACATAATGAAACTCGTTCAACGAATGGTGTTTCTACTGGAGACGCAAATAAACTAAGACCAGAGCTGTTCTTTGCGGGTGCATGATTATAAGACTCCAAGAGATCAGTTTGACAAATGTTCTACAATAATTCGGCAAAGGCTACAATTTACAACAACACTACAGTTTGAAATTTGGGTGGGACTCTGTGGTCCATGATTTATTAACCCAGAGGTTCGGAATTTCACCTACTCCTCTCAAAACTAGATAAACAGGTTCGGTCAGTTACATCCTCTAGCTGAGGTTCACTGCCTACTCCTTGAATAGCGACTTGCTCGTGCTCTGGCTCTTATTGCACTTTGGACTTATGGGCAACTGGCTGGCCTCGGCTCTTGGCCCTGGCTCCTTTGGCTCTGTCTGCTCTGGCGTTGGCTCTTATTGCATCTGTGGACTCATTGGCTCTTGCTCTGGCGAAATGGCACTTATTGCTCTTTGGACTTAGTGGCTCAATGGCTATCACGCTCTTATGGCTCTTTGGACTTAGTGGCATTGATGAAAACGGCTTTTGGCATTTATTGCCTTGAAGGACTTACTGGCTCTTGCTCGTAAACTGATACTGACTCTGGCATTTCAGCTCTGGCTCTGACCTGTGGCTGCTCATCGGACTTATGCTCTCTTTAGCTCTCATTGCCTCGTGGGACTCATTGGCTCGGTTCTGGCTCTATGGCTCTGGCTCTAGTGATGCTCTTATTGCTCTTCGGACTCATTGGCGGCGACGGGCGTTTGGCACTTATTGCACTGTGGACTCATTGGCTCTTTGCTCTCGTCTGTATGGCTCTGGATTTGGCACTTATTGCCCCAATGGGACTCACTGGCTCTGACTCAGGCATAGGTTGCTCTTTGGCGGCTCTGGCATTCGCTCGAATGGCGTATCAGCTCTGGCTCTTGTAACAGCTCTGGCTCGGTGGCTCTGGCTTGTATCGCTCTTGTGACCATGTATGGCGTCTGTCGAAGCAGACCTTTGCTCTAGGCGTCTCAGCTCAGCGTCTCAGCTGGCTCCTCAGCGTCTGGCAGCTCTGGCGTTTCAGCTTGGCTCTTCAGTTCTAGGCGGCGTAACACTTTTCAGTGAATGAGTCTCTCAAAAGGAATTCCACCCTTGAGTATCTCTGTCGGTGGCTCTGCAGATTGCTTCACTGGCTGGCTCTTGGCTCTGGCGGCTCACTGACAAAACAATGTGCTCTTTGCTCGTGGCACTTTTTCAGCTCATGGCGGTCAACCTGGATGGATTCATTGACGTGCGAACAAGGAGGTCAACCCGAAGGATTTATTGACACTTCTCAAGCGGTCAACCACAGGACTTAGAGACACTTGGCTCAGGCGGTCGCACTCGCCTCTGGAATGAACTCGCTGAAATGAATCAGCTCAAACGCCCAAACAGAAGCTGTCGCACTAGGCTCATGCGATAAACGCGTCATTGCCTTTAACCGACGGAACGGGCTCATGCGAAAATCGCGTCAACGCCCAACAACTCAAACGGACGACAAAAAAATGAAAACGTCCTCGTTGTGACGACTCAAACGGACATTTCAGTCCTCGTCGTAAGAGACAGGTCTGCTTGTCAGCTCTGCGTCTCAGCAGGCTATAAAACGCACCTTCCGTCTCGGAGAATGGCACCTCATCCTTTGAAGCTGTAAGCAACTCAGAGACTGGCCCGATTCTGATGAGAAAAGAGGGACCCAAGGGGGGTTTATATAATCTCAGACAGAGTCATTACACTTCGAAAGACGTGGCTGGTGGCAAATAATATGCATGGCGTATGCATCCTCGAAATTAAGGTGCAGAACAAAGGAAGGAGATGGAAAGGAGTAGAGGGTCTTAGAGGGGTCATCGATCAAATACCCCGGATAATTCATGCTGATTGTGACCTATCATATCAAAGGCAATTTTAGCAATCATCTCTCAGTCCCTCGGTATCATCTCCTAGCACCCAAATCTCTTCTCGTATTTTTTTTGACACTTCAGCACGTCATGCTTAACCCGAACTCTAAATATATACGAGAACATTCCGTATCTTTCATGGGCGTCAAAAGAACCGTTGAGAACATTTTTACAATTGACGAGCCGCTTGTGTCGGAACAATGACATCCGGGGGCTTGCCCGTGAAATAACATGAATGGCTCAGGTCCACGTGTGAGAACAAAAAATAATGTGAAGGCTGCTTAATGGGCTGGGGACTGATTCAACAAAGGGGCTGGTTCGAGTAAGCATGCACTCCAAGAAGACAGCGGATTACGAGTCTCTTATGCATTGAAATCAAGATGGAAGTCTCCAATGAGATACAAGTACAGCACCAGTATTGTGCTTGTATATTGATGGGGCACTCTTGTTCACTCACAACCTGGTCGATCAGAGATTCACACATCCACATGAAACACCTACCGGTAGTTGAAGGGGATGGGGGGGGGGGTTTATTTCCGACACTCATTTGGCAAGCCAAACGAAATGAATGACCGCTACCACCAGATAGAGAAGATTCTCATGACCAATTTGATACCAAAAAGGTCATTTTGAACAGTCAATTGGCTCGCTGATCGTAATTATATGACACCTGTCAGTTCGATTTTGAGCCAGAGTCTAAACCTCAGTTTAGAGGTCATGTCTTCAAAATTGGCACGCCAGCACTGAGCACAAGACACACCATTAATGCAATTTTAGCCCACTTTGCCAAATCAGACATGGTAAGGGCTCAACTGGCTGCTATATTAAAGCTCTAGTAAAAGTTTCTGGATGTCTCCAGCTATCACTTTCCAATGGAGGTCAAAGGAATAGGAGATTGTTTTTTGCAATAGCGCCATACGATTGGTGAGCTCAATGCGAGTAGTATGGTATTATGAAATACAATTTTCGGGTCTCCTTTCATCAAATTACAGCATAGACTGTTCATCACCGGACTTCTAGCTAATGTTCGAAAGGGGAAGGCAGATGTTAGGGCTTTCCCAAATGGGTTTAAGTTCCTGGCCGATGAACGGGAGTTCACCAAAAGTTGAAAAACGAGAAAACAGCTTTTTCTTCGGACTTTGCTCGGAATTTTCCGCTGATTACGACCTTCAGGCTCTCATGCGCAGATGGAATTTATTCTGGGTGCATATGTGGTGTTGAAAATTTGCACACGTGAAGCTTAATCTTTTACCTTCTGTCATCTGTCAGAATCAGAAGTTTAGATCTCTCTTTTCGCCCTTGATTTCCGTCCAACGGGCTATCAGGAATGATCCTGGGAGGCCGGAAGCCTTGAAAACAGACGAAATTCGTAACAGAGCATTTCGACACCAATCTGCAAGGCGTGTCCTGCAGCTGAGATGTATGCAAAAACCCCATAATGCCATAAGTCTCATACAAGCTCATGCGTACACAAACTGAAAGCAGTATAGCGGACTGTTTACGTGTGCTAGAGACATGCAATTAAGAGACTGCGAGTCCTGGCTATAGAAAATGATACAGACCAAGTTTTAAATCTCTTGAATGTATTTCCACGGACGTACATGGCCTTAGGCAGGATCATGGACGATAGGGGTTTTCCGCCCGTAGCCATCTCGCCAGTCACGTGTGCTAGAGGCACGAGAGTAGTACCAGTGTACGCATTAGCTATATACAATGAAGCATACCAGGTTTCAGGGCTATTGGATGTATTCCTGTGGAGTTATGGCGTTAGCAAGAATCAGCAGTAGTTCATTTCGANTAGCTATATACAATGAAGCATACCAGGTTTCAGGGCTATTGGATGTATTCCTGTGGAGTTATGGCGTTAGCAAGAATCAGCAGTAGTTCATTTCGACTGCATCTGTGTGGTTAATATAGTTGAAACTGTAATGGCTCCTAGTTGGCCCTATTCTTAAAAATCTGAAAGCAGCACAGCGGGACGTTCACGTGTGCTAGAGACACGAAAACAAGAGATTGTACGTATTTGACATTGATAATAGTACATACCAAGAGTTTCAGGTCTTTTGGATATATTCACATGGAGTTATGTTGCTTGTTATCGCTTCAGAAATCTGGTGTGTTGCCGATGGTTGTAGAACCTTATTCTTTACGAAAAGACCGGCCTAGCTCGTCAATCACGTGTGCTAGAGATCCAAAAACGAGGGAATAAACGTTTTTCACATTGATAATAGTACACACCAGGTTACAGGTCTTTCGGATATATATACACGGAGTTATATTGCTCATTTCGCTTCGGAAATCTGATCGTTTGCCGTTGGTTTCTGAAAATAGATTACTGTGTAGCTCGTCGATCACGAGTGGTAGAGACCCAAAAACAAGGGAGAAGACGTATTCGACATTGATGATGATACAGACCAAGTTTAGGAGCTTTTGGATGTACTCCTGTGGAGTTATCGCGTTTGACAGTTTTTTATTGCGACTACACATGCATAGAAGAAGTAAAAGCAATACAACGGACTGGTTACGAGTGCCACAGACACGACAATAGTACCATTGTACGTATTAGCTATCGGTAATGATACATACCAGCTTTCAGGGCTCTTGGATGAATTCCTGAGGAGTTATCGCATTTTGCGAAAAGCAGTGGTGGTTCATTGTGGCACAAACATCAAACCTGATAGAGACAGAGCAGCACATGCAATTACAGAATAGCCACCGGAAGACACTAAAATTCAACCGACAAAAAAAATTGAGCCAGGACAGACCTCTGATATGAAAATCACAAATGTGTCCTCTCAATTTGAATTCGAAAAAAAAAATGTCGTCACGGACAGGATTCGAACCTGCGCGGGCATAACCCACTGCCTCACAGCTAACAAATTAGCAGGGCAACGCCTTAACCACTCGGCCACCGGGACAACTGTAAAATGTTATCGATCAGCTGGAGGTTGACGTGTGGTTTGCCTCGAGGCTGGCGCGGGACGCGCAGCCTCTCTACAGAGC
>ULGU01000004.1:0-12514 GCA_900519015.1 Yarrowia osloensis
TTTTTTTTTTTTTGGCTTCTATTTCTGTTTTTTATTGTCCTCAATGACCTGTGGTTTCAACATGTCTACTTTCGAGCATCTCCATCATCCAGCTTTCGTAAAAGTAACGATATCATCAAAATGACAACAGTTTAATAGTGTAAAGTGGCTACGAGGATTCTGCTGATATCTCTTAAAAGTCGCTCCTGTTACTGGTTCGTCGCCTGAGTAGTATTCTGCCACCTTCAACCCACAGTTGACATTAGTGAGCAAACCTTATTATACTTGGACAATTTCTCACTCTCCTGCAACGCTCAAATACCTCCATAAAGTCGCCTCACCGTTTTGTCACAAATGACGTCACTGCTTCCCGTCGTTTTCAAAGCATGCGTCGTTATGGGTTTGACATAAACACCACAATCTCGATCGTTGGTGTCTCACTATTCAGTTCGAGACACTGCATATTTACGATCGTTTATGACCTTGCTGATACAGGCAGAAACGGCCTCAAAATCACCGAGAAGAGGTAACCTGGTTCGATGATGGCTGAAACTATTGAGACAATGTCAAGGATATTTATGCCGATTATCCCCAATTTATTCCGAATTTCCTCCGTTTTCCCCAATTTATTCCGATAATGCTTTGTCTGTACATTCCACAACTCCCTCAATAATAACCGTAGAGACACCGGAAAAAACGCAATACATTTGCAAGACACCGACAAGCATTCCTACAGTCTCTTTTGCTTGCTGGACACTCCCCTCGACTTCCCACAGCCACCATAAACCTCCCGATCCTGCCGGGTAAGTATGCAGCAACGGTTTCGCATCGAAATGGGGCCGATCTCCAGGATCTTCTATCGCAGGCAGCATTGCGTCATCGAATGCATGATTTCCCACCTGCAATTTGCCACATTTTTTTGTTCAAGCCCACAAAACACACTCGTCTTATCTCAGCCCCTATTGGTGAGACACCTTGCAAGTCACCTTTACGGAGGTGTGTATTTTATGGACCTGTTATTGCCCGGATATTAAGAATGGAGGGGTACACGGTAATATTATGCGGCAACCGTTAGAAGACGCTGACGTATCAGACGAAGACTATTTGGAGTAGTTATTTGAAGCTGTTTTAGTTTTATCAGGCCTCATAGGAAAAGTCGAAATCCCCTCTTTTCCCCCTCCTCCTTTCTTTCTGATCAACGTTGCTTTTAACCGTGGCGGTCTTTTTTCTGGTATCGCCTTTCTTTCTTGCATCGGCCTTCTTTCTTTGCTCCGTTAAATAAGCTTTTGGGAGGGGCAGATACAGGTGTGCCATACAGGAGCCATACAGGAGCCCTACAGGTGATACGTCACCACAGCTCAAACTACACTGGGGCCACCCCAACCCCTCAAACTACATCTCATAAGTCATATCTCATTATAATACAGGGCAACGGTTGAGTTGCATGCTATGTGTGTCCGGATTGCGGGGTATCACTGGCAAGGCGGAAGGGGGAGGGTTTAGACCTTGTTGGCCTGGGTCTGCTCGCGGTGGAGCTTGGATGCATTCTGCTCGTGCAGCTGGTCCTTACACGACTGGAGCCCCGAGCAGTTGTGCTGCTCCAGGAGCCGGTGCGTGCTGCAGAACTTGCCGTCGCAGAACGAGCAGTCGCCGACCATGCGCAGCGGCGCCGAGGAGCAGCCCGTGAACGAGCACCGCTTCTTCTTCTTGGTGGTTTTGGGGGCCGAGTTGCGGCTGACCACGTTGACCGTCTTTGCGTCGAGGTCCAGCTCCTCGATGGTCTTTGTGTCGTCCAGCGACTGGCCGCCGTACACCAGGTCGATGGTGGATGACGACAGCGTGGCGTCCCGCTCGTGGAGGTACTCCTTGACGGCGGCGATGGTGTTGGAGGCGTCCATGGTCACGTCGTACGACTTTCCGGACACAAACTTGACAGTGAAGGGCATGTTGGGGAGAGTGGGGGTGGCAAACGAGTTGGTGAAGTGGTGATGTGTAACTTGGTGGCAAGTGACAAGTCTGGTGTGATGTTGTAATGGGTGTAACGGTGTAACGGTGAAACGAGGTGTTTGTGTCTCGCTGTTTATGTCTCGCTATCTGAGTCGCTGTTTATGTCGCTGTTTGTGTCGCTGTTGTGTCGCTCAAATAAATGGCGCGCTGTTTGTGTCTGTTGTGCTGGCAGAGGTTGTACAGAAGTACGTTGTTCTGTGGGTGGAGAGCGAAGCCCCCCTTTATATACAAAGCCACGCGATAACGTAATATAATGACTCTGATTGCCAAACAAGCTCGCTATCTCTTCTCGGAACTTCCATAAGCCTTGTTTGACATGCTAAAAACAGCACAAAGTGTAGCATGCGCAGCGCCAAACGTTAAAGCGCACAAAGCCTAAAATTGCCCCACCGCAGAGCCCGAAACTCCCAAACTCTTCACATGGTCTGGATATCTCGGTGGCGAATGAGATGGGGGGCCTTGTAAAGAGGTGGAGAAAATGAGGGAAAATGAGGTAATAGGGACCAAAATGAAAAGGAGTAAATAAGTGAAATAGAGCTGAGCGTGACTGAATAACGATAATCTGACCCTTTTTTTCTCGACCCTAATACGTACTCGTCTGTTACTCTGTCCTCTGACTCTTATCGTCTGACCTCTAACCCCCGTTTACTATCTCAACTTGTCCAAGTCCCTCATCATGTGCCTCAGCTGCCTTGCACATGGCCGGGCCTTGTGTTATGCTTGTCTGCCAGTGTGACTCTAACCGTATCGCTCTTGTATAGCCCGTCCCATTGGGTCTTCCCGTTTCAGACGAAGACAATCAAACCCGCTTGTCACTCGGTCAGTCATAGCGTAACGTCATGTGACGCGAGCCGAAGACAAGAGAGCTGCGTCTATCGCAAGTCCGAAATTAACTCTGCCAGACAAGACCACACACCCTTGAGACACACGACATGGAGGAGACGTTTGGGGCTGTGCAGGCGTGAGATTTTTACATGGATCAGCTCGCGCGGCTCAGGACTTTTGATTCACGTGGAAAAAACCGCCCCACGGCGTCCCAACCCGTCTCCAGATGCCTCCTTCTCCTACCCCTTTCCTTCCTTCCTCTGCGATAAACTCAGGGTACGGTTCATGTTTCGAAGCACGTTCGGCGCAGAACGAGACAACGGTTTGGACGGCAAAACCGAAAAAACGGAAAAAACCGAAAAAAGCGCACTTTTAAATTACGCCCAACAACTCCCAACAAGATGGGGGGAGTTGACGGTGACGGGGTCGGGAGAAGACGGTTGGGCGAAAAATGAGCGGAAAATGGGCGGAAAATGGAAAAACACGGCAAAAACTGCAAAAAATGAGACGAAATCCGGCGTAGATCGGCAACAACGAAGCCGCAGCTCGGACTCTGGTTCACATTGTATTTATTCCAACTCCGGCAACTCCTGTCTGTCTGATGACAACAAAGGTCTCAGATGTTCAACGGCGTCTGGAGCGGATTTTTCCAAGGGCACAATCAGCAAAAGTTGTACGGCTGTACTCGCAATTCTCGTTCTAGCGGTACCAAAAGAATGCTGACGAGGGATTCACAGCTTTCCACTGGGTCACAATAGGCGACCAAGCCGAGAGGTACAGGGTGAATACGAGTCATTGTGTTGGAGAAAAGCTCATCAGATACACTGGTAAACTCAGCTGACTCTACCGGTACCATTAACAATTCCACCCCCCCCCCCCCCACCACTTTTCCACATGCCCACCCCCAGTTAATACCCTCAACAGTCTCCACTCGTATAGCGTCATAAAGTTAGGACGTTGAACGTAAGGTGAGCGGCTTCGGAGGCCGAGAGCCGAAGCTGAAGCTGAGCGATGAGTCAATTCGAGAGAGGCTGGATTTGAGTCTTGTCGCGTTGAGAACTTTTGAGCCTATAGTAGCCCAGGAGAGAGCTGTAAAATACTACACGTGAAACGCCGAGTCAGTGACCTTGAGCCTGCTGTGAAGCTGACTCAGTGATTTCTATCTACGATTCATTCATCCTGTATATTCAATACTGAACTGGGTTGACTCAGTGAAGGATGTGCAAAACAAACTTGCTCGAGTGTCTGGTCAGTGAGAAGATAACACTGGTGCTCTCACACTGGGCTCATTCATCCGTTCACGAGCTGGTTGTCTTCAGACGGATATCGTTCTTGGTATGTGCTACACCCTGTCCACCGTCTCGTAGTCCAAGATCGTTGCTACAACTCCTACATCTGCCCTCGTACACAGCACCACCGATTTTACACCCTGTCGCATTTTCTCCCACTATCTCACTTGCTCCTCTGAAGTGTCTCATACAGTCCCCCTCCAAGGCTGTACGAGACACGCCGTCTCAACTTGGATTTTGGAGTTTTGCTTTCGAAACCGAAGCTCGAGATCGGGCGTGTGAGGCGTCCGACTGTTGCTACTCTGTCGCGGGGGAGTCGGCAAGGTCATGATGGCGTCTGGGAGGCAAGCTGGCAGGGTTGTTATGGGCAACAAAACCTGTCATATCCTCCGAAAGTAATACTACAAGAAGTCAAATATATGGTGTGTTAAGAAGCAGAAGTGTCGTGGGAATCGGAATCTGTAATTTATTTCATCTGTTGTCATAACAAGTTGTGTCTTTGGAAACCGGAAAACGACCTTGTCAATCCTGTGAACTTACTCGTACTGACAAGAACATGACACGAATTAGAAAGGTCCAGTAGACCCGTGAAAGCGGCAAACGGGAAGAATAAGCCTCCGAAAAACCGCAAATCATTCTCTCAAGATCTCGTGTCAATCGCAGTCACTAAGGTGGTAACTGTCCGACATGTTATTTGGCCATGTGAAATAGAGGTCAGATCGAGCAGTATATTCACCACAAAATGTGCCATAAAAGGGTCGACTCAAATCAGAATTGTACCACCAACTCCGCTGACTCATTAGTCATCTTCTCCATTTTCTCCGTCATTTTTTTTGTTTTTGTTTTTGTCTTTTTGCCCCTCACCCCGCCACCTTCCAGAATCTTCCACATCCACCCATTACTAAGCTGACGAAAACCCGTCTTGGAGCTACGAAGAACTCCCAGAATACCCCAATCACGTGTGAGTGCCCGGGAAACACGAAAAACGCCCGATTCCGGCCAAAATCCGCCGAATACCGCGCTTTTCCCAAAATGGACGATTCCAGGCCGTTCTCTTCACTTCCCCAAGATTCTGGGAGGTTCGGATAACCTTATTTGCGGTGGCGGGTGCGTCTGCGTGCATGGATCCTGCATGACAAATGCACCTGCGTGCGACTTCTGGATGGTTCTCACGAGGTGGCAAGAGTGTATATAGTGTGGGGTGTGTGCCGGTGGAAATTTCACCAACACAACCAATCGACTCACACAACCACACAACAACCACAAGAATGCAATTTGTCTATTCGCCCTACGATTACGAGCAGTTCCAGCAGCAGCAGTATCAGCAGCAGCTGGCTCAGCGACGAGCTCTTGAGGAGTATTATGAGAGGCAGAATGAGGTGCGACAGCAGCTTATTCAGCAGCGAGAGGAGGAGCGGCGGCAGCTTATCCAGCAGGAGCTCCAACGACAGCAGCTTATTCAGCAGAAGCTGGAGGAGCAGAAGGAGCAGAAGCTGAAGGAGAAGGCTCATCAGCAGGAGCTCCAGGCTCAGGCTCATCAGCAGGAGAAGGCCAACCAGGCTCATCTCCAGAACCAAGCTCGCCAGCAACTACTCGACTACATGTACATGCAGCAGTTGCAGCAGCAGGAGTCTGTGCGACGGCAGCAGGAACAGCAGAAGAAGCAGGCTGCTGTGAAGGCCGCTTCGATGGAAAAGGTCCGGGTGGCCGAGGCCCGACGAGTGGCTGCTCTCAAGGCCGCGGAGGAGGCCGAAGCCGCGAGATTGGCTGCGTTGGAGGAGGTTGCAGAGCTCGAAGAGAAGGCTGCGAAGCAGGCTGCTCTGAGAGCTGAAGCTGAGCGACAGGCTGAGATCCAGCGACAGGCTGAGATCCAGCGAAGAGCTGAGATTCAGCGACTGGCCAAGCTTGAATCTGAGAAGGCACAGGCTGAGGCTGATCGACAAGCCAAGGCTCAGGCCGAGAAGGCTCGTCTTGAGTCTCTGAAGCAGGCCAAGCTTGCTGCTGTTAAGGCCAAGGCTGAAGCTGAGAAGAAGGCCAAGGCTGAGGCTGAAGCCGCCCAGAAGGCCCAGCTTGCTCAGACCAAAACCTCCCCCTCCCCCAAACCCGTCCAGTCCGAAGCCGAGGCGTTTGCGGACTACTACTCGCAGCTCACCGGCTGTCCCGGCAACGGCCCTTCGTTTGTCCAGGCTCTCAAGCAGCTGGGTGTGAACGTTCAGTACCAGTCTGACGACGAGGATGAGGATGAGGTCTCTGAAGCCGAGACTTTGAATGAAGAACGACCTGTTCAGGTTGACCTTTCCAAGTCTAACCACGTGACCAAGTCTGACCTTCCTGAGTCTGACCTTTCTAAGTCCAACTCCGACTACGTGACCAAGTCTGATCTTCCCAAGTCTGACCAGTATGACCACGTGACCGAGTCTTCCACTGACCCTGTCCACCCCCTCATCACCTTCCTCCAATCCCTTGGCATCCCCGCTTCCATCTCGGAGCCCCATGTTGCCCACGCCGAGACCCAGGACGACCCCGATCTCGCTCTGGCGGACTTTGTCGAGTCTCTGAGCGACGACGAGGTGCCCTCCGAGGCGTCCCGGAAGGCGTCCAAGGCCGCCAAGCGGGCTGCCAAGGCCCACGAGGCTGCTCTGCGTGCCCAGGCTGAAGCTGAGGCTGCTGCCAAGGCTCAAGTCGAGGCCGATGAGGAGCTGAAGCGAGAGAAGAAGACTAGAGCCAAGGCTGCCAAGGCTGCCAAGGCTGCCAAGAAGGCTCAGGCTCAGGCTCAGGCTAAGACTGCCAAGACTTCTTCTCCCACCCCTTCCACCCCCTCCAAACCCCTTCCCTCTGTTGTCGTCTACTCTTCTCCCGTGGACACCGAGAAAGACCTCTCCAAACAACTGGCCAAGCTGTCTTCTACCGTCGACCGCTCCGTCGAAACCTACGAGCGAATCAAACGAGCAGCCACGCAGTCCGACTCCGAGTACTCCAACTCCGTGTCGTCGTACAACTCGCGCATCAAGGTGATCCAGCAGGCCCAGAGCAAGCTCGAACAGATCTACGACCAGCTGGACTCCATGAGCGTGACTAATGCTGATGAGAAACAGGAGCGAACACGGCTCATTCGACGAGCAGTTTCCACCGCTGAAGCCATTGATTCGGTGGTCGACCAGCTCAAGTCCGAGAGAGCCAAGATTGAAAAGTCCGTGTCTTCGTCCGACGAGGAAGAGATTCCCCGAAAGGTGACCAACAAGAGAGGCAAGAGTGTGGGAACAGCATCTCCCGTCAGAAAGGTGACTCTGGAGACGGTTCCTGATGCTGATTCTGCTTCTGACTAATGGGTGGAGTTTTATGAATTTGGTTATATTTAATTATTAATGTATTTTTATTGGAATTTGATGGTAGAGAAGTAGTCTGTCCTTGAGTTGAGAAGGAGAGCCATTACTACAAGTACTGTAGCTACAGCTAGTGGCAATTATCTGACGTTGAAACCGAACAATTCCACCTGTATAACATAGTCTAGACATGCTTCATCTTTGGTCAATGTCATTCGGAGAAACTGAGAGTGGGATTTTCAAGGCCCAAGAAGATCTGTTCAGAGTCTATGATTCCGCCAAGTCATTGAGTATCAACAATAGGTAGCAATGTGCTGGTCACTAAATTTCCGGCCTAAATTTAGCAGTTTTTTTATATCTTTTTTTCTTTCGACAAAATATAGGTATCTTCTCTTTTTCGGTAAAATATAGGTTACTATTCATGACCGCCTACACCAACTTAGTTGACATTTAGTTGAAACAAAATTCCGCTGGGGGTCCATAGTTCATGTTCCAGAGCTCGCAGGAAGATGAAGATTATTTCCTAAGACAGATGTGCCGTAGCGTATTTCACACAAAGCGCATTATACCTCTGTTGTCTTTCTTGATATTCAGATATGGCCATTTCTGTGCAAACCCCCAGTAGCACCTTACTTGGTTTTTACTTAGGCTTTCTCAATAGAGGTCGCGCTCAAGTAAGGCGACTTTGAGAGAACCAATTTTCAGATCCGGCTCTCAAATCCGACTCTCAAACCCGACTCATTGTTAACACTCTCGAAAACAGGTCATTCTCTGAGGTGGTACAATGCTGTAGACAGATCATGAGCGAAGCGAATGGTCTGTGATTGAAAATGCTCATGGTCTGTGATTGGGTCAGATCATGAGCGAAGCGAATGATCTGTATTTGAAGGACCCATCCCAGAATATAGACAGACCATTCGCTTCGCTCATGATCTGTGATTGAAAATGCTCATGGTCTGTGATTGAAAATGCTCATGGTCTGTGATTGAAGGACCCATCCTAAAATGTAGTCAGATCATGAGCGGAAATGTAGACAGACCATTCGCTTCGCTCATGGTCTGTGGCCCGAATTGTAGCTGGAGTTTTGAATCTGTTTTGCAGCTCTCAGTGCAGTCAGCTCACTAGAGATATCACTCTAGCTAGGATTGCAGTCTTCCTACACGACCACCAAATATTCTTGTTAGTTCTCAACGAGATGGAAATTTTCAGCAGGTGTAGCCAACAATGACAGAACTGTGATTGAAGGACCATACCAAATATATAGACAGACCATTCGCTTCGCTCATGGTCCCGTCACTATGTCAGATCCCACATACTACTGTAATTGCAGTATTCCATCTCACCACGTCTACTTCCATCTGAACAAGTACAAGTATCTTAGTCTATAGTGTATGTGCAGTGTCATATATCAATCAGCTGAATGAATCTGACCAGTGTAGTCTGTAATTTTGGGCGGTTGGAGAGTTGGAGCATTTGCGGAAAGATGTTATAGCGCCATATCAGACATGGGAGTGAAGTGGTGTTGGAAGGTGATGATTGTGGAGTAGCTCATGAGCCCATACAAGTCGTCCATCTCATTGAAGTCACGTGACTCATTGAAGTCACAAGTCGTCCATGTCATTGAAGTCACGTGACTCGTTGAAGTCACGTGACTCATGGAAGTCACAAGTCATCCAAGTCATGTGACTCACAGAAGTCATAAGTCATCCAAGACATGAACTCACTGAACTGTACTCCGAAAACCGATCAACGATCAACAAGTGTCAGAACTCACTGAACTCATAACCCATGTTTCGCATTCGTTCACTCATAACCATTAAGTGCCTTGCTCACTCATTACCACCAAGTCCTTTTCTTCGCTTCTCTCATAACTTATGAACTCGTGCTCCGCACTCGTTCACTCGCCACTCGTTCACCTGAGACCCAAATTAACTCGCCATAACTCGTGCTTCGCACTCGTTACTGGCTCATCAATTTAGCCGCCCGATCCCTAGCAATATCACACATGGCATCAAACGCCTCCCGCCTCTCCTTCTCCACATTGCCCCGCTTGATCCGCTCCTCCATGTTCGCCATAATCACGTCACGTGACCGGCCGTTCACAAAGACCACGTAAATCAGTCCCGGGAACGTCTCCTCGTACTTGTTGTTCAATTTTTCCAGCTTTTGGCCCTCTTCAGCCGACTTTGCCTGTAGCGACTTTTGCTCTTCCTGAGAGTGCGAAGAGTCCACTTTCTGGGCTCCCAGACGCGGATGAGCGCCGATAATCGCGTTGATACGCGGATCCGAGCCGTCCGACGTTCTCAGCAGCTCCACCAGCGTCTCTCGAACCCGCTCAATGAGCTCGTTGTAGTCGTGGAACTTTTCAGACAGAACACTGCCAGTCACAAGCTGCTTGAGAGTCGTACAGGGCTCGAACAAGTGGTCCAGCAGCAGCTCCTGCTCAGACAAGGCGAGGGACGGCACTTTTTCGATCGCAGGAAGCTTGTACATGGCGATAGATGGGGTTGAAGAAGAAGTCAAGAATCGCTTATCATTGCCGAGCAGTCCTGCGGGTTCATGCATGGAGATATTAAGGTTTCGGCTTTGGCCGAGGGGAAAGGGGTGACATCAATAGCGGGTTATTTTGGTGGGTGGTGGGTTGATGACAAAGCGAGTAGGATGGCTGAAATCAGCACACAATTCGGAGCAGATTAATGTAATATTTGTCCGTGCTTTCTAAACAAAATTCAGATTTAGAGCCCATCATATTTTGATAGACTTGGGTTGACAAGCATGTTTGACATCTGAAATATGATAAGAGCAAATAAAAGAAAGAGAAGGGAAAAAAAACCCACCCACCTCAATTTCCCGATGCTAACTCTCAACTAGTTCAGTCCTTTTCGCACCCATAATTTGTAGACATTGCTTCGATCTGACTCGATTCCGAACTTCATTGCTGTTTTCGACCTAATTAATAGTCCGTCAGAAGTCAGAGTGAAGTTGACAAGAGTGGGTCAGAGGGAACTCGATGAGACTGGTTCACTGTGAATCTCAATCGAGTGTTTTGAAGCAGATTTTGACTCTTTAGCCTGGAAGAAGAATCAGACGGCTATATTGTCGACAGTACTGGTCGAGTGTCGCCGGTGCTTCAGGTGTTGGATAGTCTCTTGAGGAACTACGACTGCTGATATTCTAATATAGCTGGAACCGCTGAAATCAGAATCTTTTGCTGAGTCTAGCAATACCAATATTGTCGATAGTGAGCCAGATTTGGAGGTACACAAGTACAAGTAGGGTGCTGGTAGTGTCTGTATTCAATGAGCGACGTACTTGTGCAAGGATAGATGGCATGGTACAAGTACAGAGACATGTAGACAGCTCTTGTCACAGAACCGAGGATTGAGATTCAGTTCTTCTGTTCTCTACCCACAACCAGATCTTTCTGACAGCATTTCTGAGCCAAGCTCTACAGTGGATGAGAACGATGTGTCTATAAGAGCCGTCAAGTCTGTCGGTCACTGACAGGGAGTTCTTCGACATGATTTATTAATTCGAAGAGATGTACAAGTTTACAATCAACGTTAGGACTTGTTTACTATCAGAAGATTGAATTAACAAGGCCTCAACAGGTCCTCACTGAGAGTATATGAGAAGTATCTTGGTCTACAGTGGGTCCGTATCGAAGCGTACTGAGTGCGAAGTTTTACAATGGGTCCGTATCTCAGCTACGCTTCGATACTCAGATACACTCTATCCTCTCTTAGGTCCAATAGCAGCAGAGGCGGTAGGAATTGCAGCCGAGGTGGAGAAGGGCAGATCGGCAGTCCAAGTAGGCAAAGAAGCAGATGTGGCAGAAGGGATTCCTCCTGCGCTAATGGCGACAATGTTCTCGGCAGAGTCGTCGTACTTGACTTGGCCGAGACCGACCTGGTTGTTGTGGAGGTCGTAGGCCACGTACGCGGATCGCAGGAAAGAGTCTCCCAGAATGAGCTGGCCCTCATCGCTGCCTGCGCTGGAAATGAGCCACGAGTAGGCCGGTTCCTGGGTTCCACTGGTGGTGGTAACGTACTGCTGGTTTCCGTGGTCGTCAGTGTCGGGGAGGAACAGCTGCGAGAGAGGCACGTTGATCTTCTTGCCCTGGAAGCTGTAGGTCAGAGCGGTGCCCTCGCTGGTCCACTTGTCGAGCTGCGACTTGGAGGCCACGGGACCGTCGTCGGTGTTGTAGAGTCCGAGAGAGGTGAAGAGGGTGATGAAGGTGGTTGAGGGAAGGAAGGTGAGAGTGGTTCCTGCGTCGAGAAGAGCCAGACGAGGGACATGCAGAGCGTTCTTGTCGCCGAAATCGACCGAGCTCAGCGTCACCTGGAACTCCTTGATTCCCGAGTCGCTGGGATCGTCCTTGATGAAGGGCAGAAGAGCCAGCTTGTCGGCGAACTTGGAGGTGTCGACGGCTCCAAACAGTAGACTTCCAGTAGTGGCCTGAAGGGAGTCCAGGTACAGAGAGTAAGCCGGAGTATTGATGGTGCCAGCCTTGGCCAGACGAATGGGGAAGTTGTCGTACTCAAACTTGGCTCCCTGCTCAGCTCCAGAGTCCGAGGCCTCGTTGAGAGGGTAGCCGATTCCAAAGACGGCATCGGTGTCGGTCTGGGAGGCGGCAGCAAACACAAAGTCGGGGATGCTGGCTCCAGCAAGCGCAATGGTGTCCTTGACCCAGTCTCCAGACGCCGAGGTCTGGTCGCCGTATCGGATGTAAAAGTCGCCGGGCTTGAACTCCTCGTAGGTGGAGGACCCAGTGTGGTTGTAGGCGCCCTGGGAGCCGTCGGCCTTGACCCACAGGTCCGAAGATCCGGTGTCAATCTGCACAGAGAACTTCTGGGGGGGAGTGCCGAGGCTGATGTCCACAACGTACTCAACCACCTTGTTGTTCAGCACAGCCGCGGGAGCAGAGGGGTTCTTACTGGGGTTGCTGAGTCCGTTGGGGTTGGGTGAGTTCTTGAGATGGTTGATTCGCTGGCTGAAGCCGACCTTGAGGGTCTTGTCTGTGGCAGCCGAGACCAGAGCAGTGAACACTGCGACGGTGAGGATGGAGAACTTCATGGGGGGGGGGGGGGG
>ULGU01000004.1:13166-81145 GCA_900519015.1 Yarrowia osloensis
GGGGGGGGGGGGGGGGGGGAAGAAAGGGTCTGGTTGAGGGGTGTTCTGAGTGGTTGAGGGGTGGTTGAGTGGTTGATGGCATTCTTTTTAGAACCCGGAACCGGTTTATATACTCATTTTTGTGTCCACCTTCGAAGGCAGGGCACTCAATGTGTTGGTCAGGTGGAGGAGTGATTGGGTTAGTCTTTAGATCTGCAGTCCACCAGCCCAAACGTGGTTTGAAACTGTGGAGTAATTGAATGAATTTCTTCTCTGTGGAATGGAATGAATTCCTTTTCTGTGGAAGAGCTGAACCAACTCCTTCTCATGTAAGATATGTACTCACCATTCTAGTATTTTGTTCAAGTCTGTAGAGACACTCTCACTGTCGTTTCCACCCCCGAAGATCGCAAATTGAGTTGACGATTAAGTGGGGTGGAACATGTCTACAGTCACTTTTGTGGCGCCTCTCAGAGCTTTGATTTGAATCCTCGAGCCTTCCCCAATCTGCGTGGACCCTTGCGTAATTCATCCACAGTTGTTCCAGAACCGAAAGGTCGCAATCGCGGTTCGAAGGTATAACGAAGACGCTGGTTTCGGCATCGGGTACTCCTCAGAACCCAGTTGCGTTCTCCTCCACATAACTGTCAGTTACTGGGGACTTGGATGCACTGTCACTTATCGTACTGTAGTACCGGTACTGGAACAGCACAACCACTCCAGAATCGGTTTAGCTTCCGACAACGAAGGTTCGCCGACGGTGACCAAAGTATTATGGCTTGGTTTCGCCGTTGAACTGAATTGTGGATGATGTTGAGAGAGAATAAGCAAACTAAACATGTCAATCAATTCAAGTTTGGTACCACTGAAATGCCCACTCTCCAAGGACCAAAACGATATCATGTAACCCCCCTCAACACCCATTTCAACCCCTTCATCATTTCCGCAACTGATCTTCCACTCTCTGCCTTTGAACTGATTAGAATTAAATTTAGCGCCTCTTATTGATGCCATTGATGCCGTGTCTAGTGAACCTAATGTATTTTCGGCCACTTCTATTGGAGTCAAGAAAAACATTGGGACTGAGATGAAGACATTAATCGGCTGATTGAGCGTTTCTCTTCCGATATCCTCGCTCCACTTTTCGACTCCTTTCAACTCATCTATCAATTCCTCCACCGAATCAAATCACCGCAAATTCAAAATGCTGAATTA
Source organism: Yarrowia osloensis (assembly GCA_900519015.1). NCBI lineage: Eukaryota > Fungi > Ascomycota > Dipodascomycetes > Dipodascales > Yarrowia > Yarrowia osloensis. The sequence continues at coordinate 14,361 of ULGU01000004.1, forward strand.
TATGCATGTTCCTGCGCCTGTCCAATGTAACATCGTGATGCCGTTCGTGATAGCAGATGGTCCTGGGAAGTCACGTGAATGCGAGTCATTGATGTGCCGTACAGTTCAACTGACTTTGAACCATACAGTCAACTGACACAGTTCAATAAGGTCTCTCCACCCTACACCCTTGTCATGCTTAACATTGGTAACCACTGACCGGCTCAAACACAAGTTCTTGGTCAGTATTACGCCATCTCATTTCCTAAGCTTCTCTCTACAGTTTGTGGGTTTGAGTAGCGGAGACCTATGATCAGAACGGCTACCGGTACAGTACTTGTACATTGTGGTGGGAACAATACAATTGGGGGATTCGATTGATCCTCCTCAAGTGCTCATTACATCACCTATATTCCAACTGAATCATCAGTCTGCAACATCTCTCTCTGGCTTCATATACCACCCTTGTGGCTTGGTTGGTTGAAGAGGCAATAGCTCACGTGACATCTATAGCTTTCACCAGCTAATTACTGTACAGTACCGGTAATGTACGAGTACTGGTTGAGGTCCACCCTCTAGTATAATGAGCTCCTTGCAACATAGTCGAAGACTATGAAGCCGTCAATTTGTCCATATAACGCAAGATTGATGGTGTGATAGCAGTTACTGGGTCACTAAAAACCCCTACCGAACCAACGGAGGACACAGACAGAAAGTCTTAAGACGTGACTACAGTTATAGTCGGTACAAGTTCTGTATTTAGCACAATACTACAATACCAAGTGTCTGGTGAAAACCACGACTCTGCCAGACTATGAAAATACGGCTCTCATTTCATTTGAGAAACTCCTCAGCTTTAGTTGGTTTCTCCCAAAACATTTTTTTTTAGCAATGACCAGTTTTGACACTCATCTTCAATGGCCAGTTACGACACTCATCTACAATGACCGGTTTTGTGTCTCAGAAATTTCTACGAGTCACGTGACTGTTTGACATGTGAGACCAGTATTTCACAGTACTGGTGTAAATATCGCCACAGCATCATGCCACTGTATTCTCATGTTGTCTGATGGATCAGAGACAGCCACCGGTACATAATTACTGTACTTGTAAAGTCCGTGGGGTGTTTGGAGAAATTCAAAAGCAAATTCAGCACTCAATTGACAGATTTATTCCAGATACAGACCGCCCCATCTCATTTCCGCCGATTCGTCTGCCTTCTGGGACGTTTCTGTGGACCTTAGATTGATAATCTCTGAGTAGTCTTAGGAACACTCAACCCGACGAATACTGGTCCGATTGAGCTGGATTAATAATAGATGGAATCAGCAGCTGAAAGTGATTACATTTAATACTAGCTGCTTGTGTCTTCCTCGATTAGAATCCCTAGAATGAGGATCTTCGATATATGACTGACAGAGCCATTTTAAAATTTCACTGCCTAATGCAGAACAAAGAGGAGATTTTTACGAGAACATTAATAGTACTTTTGACTACCCACTATATCTGTAGCCTCCGTCAAGTACAAAAAATGTTTTTTTCACAATGAGCTTTCTTATCTCCACGGAGATTATGCACAGGTTTCCGAGCCGCACGGCTGGAGGTGTCAATTGAGGGGGTCGTCAAAATGGCCATTTTGGGCGGTACAAGATTGGATTTTTGAAGGCGTACCGAAACCAGCTGTCCGAAGACTCAGCTGGAAATTTGGTCACGTGACATGTTCACAGGAGGGGCTAGTTGGGTGCAGTAGAGATAGCCGAGTGAGTCCTATAAAATGCATCACGGGATCGCTGAGAGGTGATTAATGATACGCACATGGTCTTGAAAAGAAGCTGCTTATCTCAGGAGTGTTCTGTAGCTAGTTTCTGCTCAGCCTCGAGAATACTTTTTAGCTGTTCTCTACACCTCATACTACTCTACCATAAGAAGTGATAAATAATACATACAAACCGGTACCTTTACTACTCGCACCATTAGAAGTGATAAATAATGCATATAAGTCTATCTAATTATACATGAGCGTGGCTCTTTTGGTTTGCACTGGGGCTGGTTGTAGCATACTGTACTGTAGCTGACTTGTCTCTGACTGAGATTGGGTTGTTTTTGACTTGAATGTAGCAGGAACGTCTATCTATGAAGTCGTGCGGTGGACTCAAGTTGGTGAACTGAATCTGGCTTGTCTTTGACTGTCAAATATTTGTCCGTGAAGTTGAGCTGTGGAGTTTGTGGACTTATGCTGAACTTGGTGAACTCCTGGAACTTGTAAGAGCTCTGTAGAGAAGTTGAGTTGGTGAAGTTGGTGAAGTTGGTGAAGTTGGTGTTCGGTGAACTCGGTGAACTCGGTGAACTCGGTTTACTCGGTTCTGGGTCGGAAACATTCGGACTACGTCCTCATATTTCCTCCGGAAGTTCCTACACCAACTCACTCAGACCCTTCAAAGCCCCACTTCCCCCTCCAACTCCTCCCCCACTCTGATACCCCTCTTCAATCTTCCACTTCTGGCCCTCCTCCAGCTTCTCCAAAACCGTACAACTGTGTCCAACGACCAGCAGGCCCGGAGGACGCGATCCAATCGCCTCAACGGCCTCGACCAAGTACTTCAACGTCGTCCGGGTGACTCTCTGATCGTGGCAAGACGCCCGCTCAATCACCGCACACGGAGTGGACAGATCCCAGCCTGGAGTCGCCCCAATGGCCTCCATGAGTCGATCCACACGATGCAGAGCCATCAGAAAAATGACTGTTCGCGACTTGACAAACTCGGGAATCACAGGCATGGCTCCCTTTCGTCCCGTACCCGTGCAGATCAGCACCTGGTCAGCCACGTCTCTGTGAGTCGGAGGAATGTTGGCAGCCAGAGGAGCAGACAGGGCCGAGGTGATTCCGGGGACCACCTCGGGCTGGTAGCCGTGTCCGGCGAAAAAAATGAACTCTTCGCCGCCTCGGCCGTAAATGTAGGGGTCTCCCTGTTTGAGACGCACCACCATCTTGCCCTGCTTGAGCCCCTCGAGACCGCGTTCCAGCAGCTCCGTTTGAGCAGCCTCGGCGTTTCCGGGGTACTTTTTGGCAATAAACACTTCGGTTGCTCGCGGGATGAGATCCAGCACCGACGACGGCACCAGTTTGTCGGCCAGAATGAGATCTGCCGAGTTGATGCGTTCCAGAGCGGCGGAGGTGAGGTATTGGGCCGATCCGGGTCCGGAGCCAATGAGAGCAATGTGGGCTTTGGTAGCTGACTCATTGATGTCAGAATTGGCAACTGCTGACTCATTTGTGTCTTCGGAACCAGATTTGATGTCTCCAGAACCAGAACCAAGCTTGTTGTCTGAATCCGTCTGATCATGATAAGCCCGACCCAAATCCTCCAAGGAAACCGAAGCCAATTTCCCCAGCGGGAAATACTCCACCAGCTGACTCAGCCACCGCAGCCGCTGCTTTTTCTTCTGGATAAACGTCTCCGAGTCCTCCACCACCAGCACGTTCAGCCTCTTCTGCTCCGCATCGTCGTCCTCCTGGCCAATATCCTCGGCCTCAAACACGTCCTGCAGATCCTCCTCGTAGATGCGTTCTCGGAGCGACCCGATTTTCGAGCAAATGTCGTCCACATTGGCCGGCAGAGCAGCCACCATTTCTCGCTTCAACCGGTTGGCCAACCGACATCCTTTTCCAGACGTGGTAACTCCAAACTGAAAGTCGCCGTCGCAGTAGGAAGCCAGAAAAGTGAAAGAACAAAACTCGGGATGACCCGCAACGTTGAGAGGGACCCGTAGAGATGAACACTGACTGTAGAGAGAACCGAGATCAAGACCGGAGAGAGATCCAACAATAAGAACCTGATCCACCACTCCAGAGACGGAGGTGCGACCCAAAGACGTCACGTGACTAAACTGGAGCGTCTCTTCCACGTGCTGCACTTTCCCCGCCTCCACCAGGTCTCGGAGGGCTTCTGGCAGCTGTTGTCCGACGTAGACTGGACGGGCTCCGCATTCCAGCGATCTTTGGGCACGTGACAGCGCGAGATTTGAGAGTCCCGCGATCACGTGGACGTGTCCTTCGATTTGCTGGGCTGTTAATAGTTGCATTTGTGTTGAAAAAATGAGTGTTGACGATGTTTCTGTGTAAATCAGGGACCCCACATTATATCATTTTTCATCCGCCATTTGGGCTGCAGTTGAGACGCACTCCAACTCCCATCATATCACGTGAAATGTGGCGAGTATGTCTAAGCGACGTTTGAGATGCAAGCCACGAACCTAGTTAGCGAGATGAACGTCAATCGCAGGGTTTTGATTGGTTGAGGTGACGAACCGGTTCCTGAGGAACTGAGTCACTCTGTGGCGCAATTTGGACAAAAAGAGCGCCACCGGGAGGGGCGGTGGCTTCATGTCACGTGGTTCAGCGGGGACAGACGAGTTTCGAATTTTCACCTGTTCGAAGAGGTGTTAAGATGGAGGAGGTTAAGATAGAAGAGGTGGTTGGAAATGTAGACGATGAGTTGAAATGTTTTTGGTCAGGGGCGTTTTTCAAACTATTGAGAGTCGCCCTTTTGTCATCTTTTTTAGGGCCTTATTTGACAAAGTTAAGTTGAGTATCGTCTTCAAGAATCTTGAATCAGACAGAGACAAACTTCTGGGAATATAAAATGTACCGTTCGAATCGGATTTCGATGCTGATTACAACGGTACTATTTATGACTCTACAGTTCTGCCCGTGCGTTCTGTACAAATACCTTGTCTAGGCTTAATAGGCAGTGCTCTTCCCACTGTATGAGTACTCAAAGGAGATGAAGACACAATCATACAACGTTTTGTGTCTATGATTTGTTATAAGCCGAGCCATAGAATGACTTTGTATCAACTTCTCAACTCGGGAATGACTCCACATGTTTTTTTTTGTGTTTTTTCTTTTTTTTTCGTCAATTTCTCCCTCGACGGTGGCACGTAGCTCTAGCTCTGTGGCTCTAGCTGTGGCTTGAAACTAAGACAGCCACAGAGAAGAGTTTTCAGAGGCTTGATGGGAGTGGCTGGAGCTGGTCATGGACCTGTCTCGGCTGTGGTTGGTGGTGTGTGGGAAGTGGGTCGAACTTGGGTGTAGGATTGGAACCGGTTATAGGTACGGAAAACGCAACATACGAGCTGCAAAGTTGAGAATGGTATCGTTGGAATCAGAGTGGAATTCCGAATGGAATGGTGTAGTTTGTGTGGAAATTTGTCGAGTCGGTCGGGTTCTGTCGACATGGCAGACTGTCAATACGGTGCAGTACTGTATGGTATTGGTAATTGAAGTGGTGGTGGAACAAGCTATAGAGACATGACCGAATGCGGCAGAGACTCTGGTGCTATGATTGCTTGTACGTTTGACTTACTAATGCGCGATGAAGGAGCGTGAGTGGGCGGACATACTTGTATGTACTTCAAGAGAGTACAAGTACTTGTACCGGTACATGAAGGACAAGAACAAAATGAGGGTTTCAAGTTTGAAGTCGATTTCCATTCGTTTGGTCTCTCATTCAGTTTTGTGCGGAAAAAATTGTCCCTTGATGACTTGTGTTGGCCACCGCCGTTGTGTGAGTTGAATGGAGGGGATATGGCATGTGGAGAGTGTCACGTGAAGGAGACAAAAGTCGTGAACAATAAGCCAATGAAGAGCATGCAAAACACGTGACTTTTCGATAACCACTCCTACATCCCATGTACTTGTACGTCGTACTCGTATATGCTCGTGCTCACCCGTATGTACTCGTACTCGTACGTCTACGGAGATTGAATAGTACGTACCCAAGTTTGGTAGCCCAGTTCCCCCTCCGACTAGCTCCCGAGATGAAACTACAAGTAGCGGCATTAGGCATGGCTTAGTGTGACTGGAGAGAGAAGCAGAAGATGAAGACGAATTGAGAGGGAGAAAAGGAGGACGAATTGAGCGGGAGAATGAGAGAAGGATTCCGAGGACAGAAACAGAGACGGAGGAAGATGAAAAACCGAATTGATGTCTCATCCAATCATTTTGTGGCTGTTGCTGGGGACTCAGTTGGCACCTTCTTTGTAATGTACACTTACACTAATATAGCACCGGGAGATACCATAAACTGAGGGGATGTTAGTTGATGGCGGTTAGGTAGCCGATAACGGAGCGTTCAGAGTCGGTTTTTATCTTTGCAGAGAAAAGTAGGTGCAATGTAGCAAATTTTGCTACCTTGAATGCTCTGAGCTATTATTGAGGGACATGAATGCAAGGGCTCTAATACAGCATGATCTGTATACCGGTTGACAAGTATCCTTTCACAGAGATGTTTTTGTATCATCCACAGTAATCATACTAGCAACCAATAAACCAATATGGTCCAGAATCCAGAGAGCTATTGTATCCGCCAGAGGGAGGGTGGGGTAGATGTGAGCTAGGGGTAGACGTGAGTAAAGAGATTGGGGTCGGAGTGTTTGGAGAAGTTGAAGGATGTGGTTATGGCTGAATATCTTAATTGAATTACGTTATTTCTTTTTTCCAAGGTTGTTCTCATTTTTGTCTCATTATTTCTCACTTTTTCATTCAATTTTCCATTTCATTTTCCACATTTCTTCATTTTTTCTCCTAATTATTCACGTTTATTGTCTCCATGAACCCCCCTTACTTATCACTCATCTCCCCCACTTTGAACAAGGTTGCAGTGCATGAGCTAAGCAATATGTGGGGTGGGGTTTGGAGATGGATTTGGGACGATTCTGAGAAGATAAGTAGCTCCACGAGACGGTCAAACAGTGAACGAAAACGAAGCAGCTGCTCACAATTGAACGACAGGCGATATTAAGACGACTCCGGTGATTTTACGACCTTCTGACGACCCTGACGACTTCTAACAACTCTTCAACCACTCAATCAACTGCCCTCAATTGACTCACTTGAGACTACAGTACTGTTCCCCTTCTTCCACAACCAATTTATCACTCTCCAACCATGTCCACAATCGACAACGACTGCGTCATCAGCATCCACAAACTGATCGACGCCTACTGCTCGGATCCCTCCGTCATCCCGGGCTTCGTCATGAACGTGGTGAACCGTCGAGGCGAGCTGCTGGTCAACTACGCTGCGGGCCAAATGGGGCTCGACAACCCGGAGCCCATGACCACGGACTCGGTCTTCTGGCTGGCATCGTGCTCCAAGCTCATTGGAGCCATTTGCGCCATGCAGCAGGTCGAACGGGGTCTCATTGGGCTCGACGACTCGGACAAACTGGAGGAGCTGGTGCCGGAGCTCAGAGACGTCAAAGTGATCAAAATGGTCGACCGAAAACCCACGCTGGTCGACAAAAAGACACGCATCACGCTGAGAATGCTGCTGAGCCATACCGCGGGATTCTCGTACTCCTTCTTCCATCCCTGGCTGATTAAGCTGTTCCCGCACGTCGACGAGCTTGCGGGAGACAAACACGTGCTCGACACGGCTCTGGTGTTCGAACCAGGCACAGACTGGGGCTACGGAACCAGCATGGACTGGGTCGGCGTGCTCATTGAACGTCTGCGAGGAAAACCCGTGTCTCAGGTGGTCCAGGAGGATATTTTCGAACCCCTCGGAATCACCGACATTGAGATGAAACCAACTGAGAGCATGCGAGACCGACTGGTGAATCTGCACCAGAAAGACGCCGACAAGGGGACCATGACTCAGCGAGAGCACGTGTACTCGCTGGACGCGGAATTCGAGTCCTTTGGAGCAGGCTACTTTGCCAAGGGAAGCGAGTACACAAAGCTGCTGGCCATGCTGCTCAACGACGGCGTGGGGCCCGACACGGGCAAGCGGGTGCTGAGTCAGCAATCTGTCGACGACATGTTTGTCAACCAGATCCCTCAGTGGCCCAATTACGGCCGAAGAGCCACTCCTCCGGGCAAGCCAGAGTACACCAACGCTCTTCCCGAGTTGTATCCCCAGGGAGACGCTCCTCAGGGCTGGGGCATTTCGTTCATGCTCACGATTGAGCCCACTGATACCGGGAGAGGACGAAACACGGCCTGGTGGAGTGGAATCATTAACACGTTCTGGTGGGTGGATCGAGAGAAGGGGGTGGCTGGTTTGGCTCAGTCCCAGATTTTGCCGTTTGGAGATGAAGATGTCATGGTGTTGTGGAATACGATTGAGGCCATGGTTTACAAGTCGTTGGTGGAGGAGGGCGGGGCGAAGCTCTAAATCCGAATGAGCGAAGCGAATTCGGATTTTGTCAGTGACTATGAAATTTGAAAAAGCGAAGCGAATTCAGGTTTGACTCGGTGTTGTCAGTGACTTTGTTTAGACTTGATTCAGATTTTATCGGTGACTTTCAGCTTTCATTCACATTCTTGCAGATTTGATTCAGATTCAATTCAGATTACACCCGTATTATTGTACTCAGACTACGCCCGTATATTCAGATTCCATCAGTGAGTAAAGCACATCCGGATTCATTCAGTGACTATCGAGATCTCATTCCAAGATTCAAGTTTCATCAGTGACTCTATTCTGAAACAATGTCCAGAGACAATAATCAAGTCTTAGGGGTAGAGCATATAGAGAAGGATACAGCAGAATGTCATACTTATAGATAGATCAAAAGTCTACAGGAGACTCACAACTCTTGGCAGGTAGCAGTGACGATTAGTAGCCAGACACCAAACAATCCCATTTGAGCAGCTTATATAGTCGTGGTTGTGATGAAAAGTACATGTTCATGATCATCGCGACCGGGGTTTTTCAGTGGAATCACTTTCGATCTATTCGGAGCAGAACTCGCTCTGGTTGGTGTAGTCATCGGGATTGCTGCCGCTACCGTACGTATGGTAGCTGTTCTAAATCGAGCCGGCAGATGGTTGAAGATGAAAAAGGGACATAATTGTAATGAACAGTGGTGAGGACAGAAACGGAGACATGCTCTCTAGAGGCCGCTAGCGTAGTGCCACAAAAATAAAAAGTACATTACTGGAACCAGCGTGATCGGGGCTTTCCATCAATACCAGAATCAAAGCTCTAGAACCTATTTTACAGACCCTGATTACAGTCTCTGCACTGTCGTCCCCTCACTCCGTGCCACATTGGTTGCAGAGACGAAAAACGCACATTGAGTACAGCTGAGCTCAGTTGCACGTGGTGGGTCATGTTACTGTGCGAGTAATACATACATCGCCCAATCCAGAGTCATATTCCACTTCCTCTACTCACTCTATCGAGTCTCATGAAGGTATCAGGGACAGTAGAGTACAGTACTCAAAAATACACACTTTTCGTCGACTAAATTCTGATGACATTCGGAGATGGCGGACTCAACCTAAATACCCAGGAGATCATTGCGAGCAGTTTGGTACCACGTGAGCCTTTATTCCGGTGTCAAACAGACTTACTCTACCTATTATCTTCCCAGCCACTGTACTTGTACCTCACGCTTTAGCTCAAGCACCATGTCTCGAATGTTAGTCATACAAATACTGAATAAACGAATTGTATGTAGTAACTCGAGCTCTGGTACTAACCGAGAAAACCCATTCACTTACACTAGCTACTCTATGGAGTAATACCGACTCTATATCAGCAACATGTAAATGTATGCGTGACAGCACGTAGATTTATGGCGGTATCTATGCACATATAAACCTGTCAAGCCCTTTGATCAGCTCACTTCTATCCAAATTATTTTTGCCACCTTCTCTCAACCTCATCATGAACTGGTATACTGTACCCTTGCTCTTCTCTTTTCGGTTGTAGCAGCAGCTCAGTACCCATGTCACGCTCTCTATTTCGCCAGACAAGACGCGAAACACCCCAAAATCGAGGTCGGTTGGGTTCACCAGTGTTTCACGCTCGAATGGAACGAGGACTCTGAATTCGTCTTCGTCCACGAAGTCAACAACCCCTTCCAGATGGGGTTGTTCGTGGACGGCGAGCCCTAGGGCCTGTCTCGTGACCATGCAATGAGAAATTTGTCAACCAGACTTACCAGGAGTTCAAGAAAATGCCGCTGGGCAGCGACAGTCACTTGCCTCAGATGATGCGAAAAGACGACAGGATCCGAGCTCAGTGTGGCTGGATCATGGGAGACGAGGGACCGTTATCTTTCGCCTGGGGGACAAGCCAGAAGGAGGTAGGGGAACTGTCTTGTCCTCAGGGTGAACTACATTTCAAAGAGTATCTCAAGCAACTTCGACTCCCGGATTCCATCTGCAGCAAGCCTAAGTGGCTGTTTCAGCGGCTGTACAGATGGGTGTTGAATGGAGGTCCCTGGGGACTAGCCTGGTAACAGAAAGAGATGGATGATTACTTGAAGGGATTGATCTGAGTAGAATTTTCAAGCTCACTAATTTTGCAGTGTAAACTGCGTAGGGTTTTCCAGTTCAATTGCTTCACAGTATCTACTGGATCTACAATGTGCTACAGTATTCGAGGGAATTCAGGAGTTTGGTGACCTCAAATTACTATAGTGATAGGTAATGAAAACAAATTCCGACTCGAAAGACTCTTCTGCGTTTTGCAACATAGATCGATTGCGTGTAGTCACTGAATTCTGAAGATATGGCTGGTTTTGTTGCTCAGACGTTTATCGACAATAATCTCCCGGACAGTAATGTGCTGGTTACAGTACAGTACAGTACAGTACTGTACAGTCTTATGCTGTTACAGTGTAGGGTCACGAGTAACTGTTAAATGGGGTACAATGATCTCCACCTATTCAGATATATTCTCGAGACACTACTCCTCCAGTACAGCTCAGATTAATTTTCGTGCTATCACCTTTGGGTTCAGATAATGCACCTTCGAAACCCTATCATAGATCAGTATATAAAATGTAAAATGGGACGGTCGAATTTGAGGATAATTGCCGTTTATGGTAATAAAACGGGAGAACATAGCTTCTCATTTTAAATTGATCAATTAATGTACTCATGGCTTGATTGCTAAAGATGGAAAACAAGCAGTGGAAGAAATAAGGTTTCTAACCGATGCTATTATGTGACTGATGAATAAATGATTTACAACAACAGCCCGTATTACGATTTCTAGAGACACAAGGAAAAAATGAATAACACCATTCGAATTAGAGCAGCACTGCGAGCAAATGAGTATGCTTTTATCTTCCCTTTGCCTCACAAATGCTGCCTTTGTAACGATACTCGATTACTCGTATCTCCACCACCCCCACTCAACTCGTGGGGGTCACAGTAATGCCAGGCAAAACGCTGGACACTCCAGAAGAGCAAAAAGTGATTTCTGGCAGGATCGAACTGCCGACGTTCTGCGTGTTAAGCAGATGCCATGACCAACTAGACCAAGAAACCGTCTGTGTTGTGTCGGGGTGGGAAACACTCCTTTGAACGCAAAAAACGTTTTCAAAAAATTCAAAAAAAATTGAAACAAAAATGTTACGGAGGGTGAGAGACATTTGTGATGTATCAACTGCTACTTATTGCTGCTATTGCTAGTGTTTAAAAGTCCTGGGGTGTTTTGGACGTCTTTAGGAAGTCTTGACCGTTCTGTTGATCGGAGACGGGAAGATGAGCAGAAATCTAGTCTGAATTTATATTCAGCAACTTTTCATCCGCGACGGGCTTGAATCTTTGTTTACAACACTACCAGTTTTATTTTGCTGGACTTTCCCATCTCCATTCTGTCGTCCACTGTTTCTCAATGTAATCGCACTGAATCTGGAGTTAAGAAGTTACAATCTAGACATTGACAGCTCAGATATACGCTACAGTCCATCAATTGCCAGCTTGGCAGAACGCGTAATTGTACAGTGTTTTTGTTTGAATGGTGATCACTTTTTTCTCTCGTATTCATGTTGTTGTCGATGTGTATCAAGTACTGTACCTGTACTGTACCCTAGTTGGAGCATGTCAACGAGCTCACGCCTGTTTATTTGGAGATGCTCCAAGACTTCATATCTCGGAAGTACGCTCCATGATCATTTCGACAAATTTTTTAAACACTTTTCCACCCTGTTATACCTCCAACAAACCCCCGACCATCTGTAACGAATGAGGGTCGGGTAGTTTCCCAAAGATTCCTAAGTACGAGCGGGAACCGCTCGTCCTTCTCTACAGAGTGATACACCATTAGTACGAACTCCGGAAGTTGTATAAACATAACTTAACTTACATACTTCCAAGTGACGGCTATATATACGGGATGAGATGCTATGCATCTCAACCCTAACTCACCATAGCAGGTCACTATCCACGTGACAAGTCACGTGATACCGGGGTATTCATCCATAATGACACGCTGTCGACGTCCTACGGACGTCTCCATCGTCATAGCACGTGCGGGGCCACATGACTAATCAGATCACCTTATGACCAGATCTCGAACCGTTACACCATCACGTGAGGCAACCTGGCCGAGTGGTCTAAGGCGCCAGGTTCAGGAGACTGAATCAATATCCTGGTCTCTTCGGAGGCGAGAGTTCGAATCTCTCGGTTGTCAACATGTCGGAGCGTAGCTCTTCTTTTTGAAGACAAAGCGGGCGACTATTTTTCGTGTCCTGTCCTGCCATGTCCTGCCATGTCTTGTCTCCAACCAGTTGTGAGATGTTGCAGTAATGGAATGAGAATCAAGCTGAGGGGTCGTTTTTTTGTTGCTGAAAACACGTGCTGAACAGTTTTAGTTGTGTAGACTGGGTTATACTGCCTCGAGGTGTTCTGATCTCGTTCTACTGAGGCAGCTGGAACAGTTAGCATGAAGCATCCAGATGTATGGTCGCATCAAAATTCAGACTAACTGGGCTATTTGGATGTAACATATACCAGTCGCCTCAAAGCCTGTCGTTGGCTTCAGCGAAACTATTTCTATTCAGATCGAGCTCGAATCCCTGTATCAAGACATGGCTCCAGTTTTCATCATACTTGTAATTAGCCTAGCTTGACAGGCACTACTTGTACCTTCCTTAAGAGCTACTGAACTCACGAAAACAGGTGGAGGCAATTGGTGCTTCTTGCGGAACACGGTAGTGTTATCAATAACACATTATGGAGGTCACGTTGCATTCTGCTCTCTCCAACGTCGTCCTTGTAGAGCTATCGTCCTTGTAGAGCTACGGCTCTATTCTCACGTGCCATAGTCGAGTCTCTGAGAGCTCAATCAGTATTCGAATGAGATATCTTTAGAGAATCTTAGGTGTTTCAACTGTCTCTCTCAAGCTAGCAATTGTTATGATGAACAATTCATTTTTCTTACAAAGGTCATTGCTGTGTCTCTTTCCGCTGCTTCTCTGTTCGACAAGGTGGTCCAGATGTTATGAGGTCCAAAGTCAGGAGATCTGACGTGAACGGGTAGAGCTAAAGCGATATGATTCACTAAATACAAGTACCGAATACGATACCCGCTTAATGATTTAAATGAATATTCACGACATTTTCTGACAAATTAGTTTAATTTGTAAAAACACTGTGAAATGTGGATATTGCTCTAGAAACACCAATGTTCATCTGATACAGAACATGACAAGATATTTCGACTCAGTGGAGCCGGTTTGCCCACACCGCAGATTTTCAGCTTCGTATCGCTCGAATCAACACCCACTTTATATAGTTCGCGCGAATCACACAAAAACATAACTCAAACCTTAATAGTAAAAATCGGCACCATATATGCACCTGACAGATGAGATGAAAAAAATTACAGCAGAACGACTGCTGCTGCTACGGGGGCAAAAATGATATCCGTGAGATTCGAACTCACGCCTCCGAAGAGACCAGGAAATTCGTTAAGGTATTAGCCTTAACCTGGCGCCTTAGACCGCTCGGCCAGGATACCAATTTTATGCTCTCAAAAAGCGGCAAAACAATTTGAGCGTAAAAAAGTGCTCAAAAACCGGCGAGGGCGTTAATTGAGACATATGGTTAAGGAGAATGTAGAGGGCGGCTATGCGATCCTGACCAAGCTTTCTCAGATGAGATCGGAGTCCGAATGGCGGTATTGGGACACTTTGAAAGTCTCGGAAATAAAGGTGGATACGAGGTGTGGCAAATGAGACAACATGGATAGAGGTTCATTTATGTAACTTTGACGCATTCGGATTCCGAAATTGATATGAAATAAGTTGGTTTTGGTTGGTCGACAGGAATTCGAGTCCTATCCGCTTCAGGGGTCGAAATTTACATTTTGCTGCGTGTGGAGAAGACGGACTCCGACGGATTCTAGTATGAAGAGTATTGGGTCAAGTGATCAAGGTGTAAACCAGGGTTCCTATTTCGAATAATTACTGAATCGAAAGAGCTGTTGTAGAGCATCGTTTGCAGTACAATGAATAGTTGCCATTCACTGAGAATCCCAGAGTACGACTGAGAGTAGCCGGAGAAATGATTAGAGAAGTAGAATGAACGACGTACAAGGTCACCTGCATCAAAAGTGCAGATGGAACTATTTCATTCACACTATCAAGTTCACCAATCACAGCTGGCGAATTACATATCCGTGTTTCACTCAAACCTCTTTGTAAGTCTAACCCCATACAGCTGTTTTCCAGAAGCATTTTGAGGGTTCGGTGGCGTTAGGCGTTTGCCACCGACTGAACAAGCAGGACGAACAATGGGACTATAAGCCTTATATCGCCACCAAGGGGTATACGGTTTGGTGGATTGTAGAGTGGGATAATTGTAGACTGAAACGGGAGATTGTGGAGATGTTCATGCGAGAGGTTGTTTTGAACGAAGAAGGTGACTGGAGTATCGCGCAAACAAATGCTCCTTCATTTGCTTAATTTTTTGGCCGATATAGTCATCTGGATGTTAGACCGAATGTCAGATGCAGTTGACACTAAGACTACCGGTAGGCTAAGACAGCGAGCCGCACTAAATCCACGAGGAGAAAACAGCCATTGATTTAGCGTCGTCGAGATCAGCCTGCGACCGTGAGTCAGGGATTGTTGTGGATTGCAAAGATCCGACAAAGTACATGAACATTTGAGTAATAGAACTGCTGGGTTTGACTCGGACAGGTAAACTGAGAACGTGGACGGAGAACTTTGTTGATTGTTGCAAAACTGGCAGTTCCGACTCTGTGAAATATTTCGGACTTCTTTGCGGCTCATTCTGCGAATCAACCCTGCTTGCGGCTAACTCTTGCAGATCCTACCTGTTTGCAGTATCGCACATTGTTGAAAACCATATGTATGATGATTAGATATTTAGTTTAATGTAGCGACTTACAACCCACTGTACAAGGCTACCGTTTTGTGGCACAGTCCATCTATCAGAAAGAGATTCCAGACCAGTAGATAGCTCGTATCTACAGACACCAGTCAAACACCAGCATTGCCATTTACAGAAATAACCTACCGGTTCTATTTTCAAAACACAGGAACTTTATGTACAGTCGGCTCCGAGAGTTGAGTTTATGCAGAATTGAGTTGTCTCTCGATGAGTGTCTAAAGTAGAGTAGAGGAGCAGGAGCTGAGAGAGTAGGAACAGTCAGAGTGGAGAGTCAGAGTAGAGACATTCAGAGCAGATACAGTGAGAAGACTCGTAGAGACAGTCAAAGTAGAGACCATCAGAGTAAAGACAAAGAGTACCGGTAGAGTGCCTGATTTGAAAAACCTAAGCTCACAGCTCCACTCGGACAATCAGAAACTCTCTCTCTATAGATCATGCACCTTGTATTGCAACAATGACCTTCGTTCAGCTACGTTCAGCCACGTTCAGCTAATTCGTCACATGAGCCGCTAGCCACAGTTTCTATGATAAAGGAGATCTCCCGCTGATTGCTGGACCCCATGTCCATCATCGTCACGTACCAAAACACTCATTTGGATCTTCCTTTTATTTCTGATGGAGATGATGACTCGCTTGGAGAGTCGTCCGGAGACTCAAACAGCGACTTAACCAGCGACTCCAGAATCACAAGAGACACACAAATCGACTCAACATCCCCCCAAACTCCAAGCGACTCCCCCTCTCCCTCCCTGCCCTCATTCGAAGAAGTTGTCCAGGAACAACGAGCTCTCACCTTGGACTTCTCCCCCATCGCCACCGTGGAGTTCTTCAAAAGCACCCGAGTGAAAAAAATGACCACCTCCCTAGTTCGCCATACTATCCAACCCGAAACTTCGACTCAAACAAACGAGACTCTGTTTCAATGGGATCTCTTCTCTGATCGAGCCAAACCTGCCGAGGGACCTATTCCAGATCTCTCCAATGCTCTCACTATCCAGGCTTCATCTCACAAGTACAAATTACAATGTACCATTCCTTCTGGACTCCCTGAGACAGCTTCACACAAGGAAAACAGACTGTGGTACACTTTGGAGACCCAGATCACGTGCCAAAAGTGGCTAGCTCCCACTTGCAACGTCATTGAGCACTCTGAGGAAATTACTGTCGCTCGAAGAAGACAGACTGATGATCAAAGTCTTCTTCCCGTCAACATTTCTGCCTCCTGGTTCAACAAACTCAAGTGCTCCGTTTCGTATCCCCAAAAACACATTTCTCTGAACGAAGACACTCAGATACCGGTCAGACTCACCACGACGCTGTTTGAGAAGCCGATCAGACTCAACGCCGTCAAATTCGCAGTGATACAGACTTGCAACCGAGATACGCAAAAAACACCTCTGCTCAACGTCTACTCCAACAGTCACGTGACCTGCGAGGAGACTGAGTACGACGAAATGGAGTTGGTAGACGCACGAAAGAAGGGATTTGACGTCAAAACCAACTTTCTCGACTCCATGCATCGAGGCAACCTGTTGATCCTTGGAGCTGACGAGACTGTATTGGACTACACTCTCACGTTGGACTCCAGAGCTGTCAGCAGTATTTCAGCTTCTACCTCGCATTCTCATCCTCTCCACGTGAGCCATAAACTGTTTGTTTCACTGCGTTTTTCCCAGCTCGACCTTACCAACGTGTCCAACCAGAAGACTCGACGCTACGTGGACTTGACTCTGTCTGCTCCCGTTTTTTTCTCTCGCTCAGAAGGAGTTCCTGACCAGACTGACCTCTCCTCCAACCTAGCTCCGTTCGAGTACGAAGACTTTTTGCTGTGCGAGTACCCGCGGCTGAAGAGCTCAAACACGGTGTTCCACAACGACTTTGCCGGCGACTCTGCTCCGTCGTACGAGTCCGAGTCTCTTCAGCCGCCGGATTATGAGACAATTGCGCACGAGGGAGAAAATGTGGGGAAATGTTTCGGTAGAGGAGGAAGGCCGTGTCGGTGGTTCAGGAGGTGAGAAGTGTTTCATCTGATAAATGATGTCGGAGTGTGTTTCTGAGTGAACTTTTAGAATCAAGGACGCTAGAGGCGTTTGGAGATCACATCTGAGACCTGTATCAGCCAAATTGTCATCCATTTTGAGTCCGGAGACAGTGTGACACCGACGGAACTTTTGTTAATGGCGCCATCAGTGAGAGAAAGCCATTGACTTCTAGAAGCGATGTCTTCACACCAATCGCACCTCAGGTGCTTTCTCCACGCATTCTTGGGCATCTTTGGTTTCGATGAGCAGCAGTCTGTGGCCTTCTTCAATCGCATCGATTGTCGGTGAGCTTCGTTGGCCTGATTGTGGACCCAAACACTTCCACCAGTCACACCTCAATGCAGAAAAAGTTGCAGACGGCGCCTTTCTTGGGGTGTAAAGCCCAACTAACGCAGTTGTGTTTCCGCATGAAATTGACTGGAGGCTGCTACCAGCCCAGAAGACGTTTTGATATTTATGTATGTAAATAAATTGAAAGAATCACCATTTCAAATTCAGCATGTTTGACACCCCTTTTAATCCTCTGTAGTCGCCCAGAAAGTGCCGTACATCCCTCCCGCGTAAGCCAGTCCATTGACAGCGGTGAAAGATATATCATGTGAGAGATTTCAGAATGAAATAACAGAGTCGATAGTCGTTCACCCTAGTTCATTCCACTGTCAGGCTCACCTTCTAGGACTTTCCCGGAGACTTTTGACTCTATTCTGCAAAAATAGGCTGATTTCGGGGCGAAGAGATATGGTCACCACAGACGCAAAAATAGCTCCAGCACGAAAAGAAGACTAGAAACCCGCTAATTAGAGCTAGAAGATGTCCTCATTTCTTTCAAAATGCAATTTCGCGTGAAAATTAACAGAATTCACCATGTGGTGGCCAAATTTTCAGTGTTTTTAACTTCTCGCCTGGCTAGCTCAATCGGTAGAGCGTGAGACTCTTATTCTAAGGCAATCTCAAGGCTGTGGGTTCAAGCCCCACGTCGGGCTAATTTTTTTTTCAATTCGCTTTTTACTTTTCGATGTAAAAAATATATGCCCCCAGAGGGAACAAAAAGATACTGCCTTCGACCAGATTTGAACTGATGATCTCGGCATTACTAGTGCCGCGCCTTACCACTTGGCCACGAAGGCGGCTATGAGGGTCAACGGATGGAGGATCGAACAAATTCTGTAAAAAACGCTCGAAATTTCTTAGAATCAAAAAAAATTTTTTTGTTGGCGAAATGAAGGTGGTAGAGCAGCAGCCAATACTTCAGAGCAATGCCATATATTCTTCTATTATTTTTTACAATTTTTTGCCGCCGAAACCATGTATCTCAACAATACGAAGAACCATGGATCTTCCTGTCAAAGCATGATAAGGAAGTTCCCAGACGTTTGACAGTCCAAAGACACAAAGGGGTCTCACTGACTAATTACTGTAATCATAGATTTCAATTCATATTTCGCTGCTGCTTTCAATGATACGGTTTGTACTGTTCCATGATAATCTTTGGTTACGATTACTTGGTTCTTCTACATCAAGATGAATACACTTGGACGACATTCCGCGCACACTAATTTTATGTGTTTCTCGTCTACAAAACTCCACTCTTATACTCTGAATAAATCACTTGTCTAAATGCAACTATTATTTATCTTCCACCCAGCTCAGCCACCTGACCTTGTGAATGTGTTTCTTGGGGATCAGAACATGCAAAGTGTAGTCCAGAAAGGTGTCTTTCATGGACTTGACGTCCCAAGAAGAGGCCGAAGAGTAGCCCATGAGCGACGACCGCGCCGTCGAGTACGCCCAGTACATGAGCGCCACGAAGATGGGCAGCCAGAAGAGGAAAAACATAATGTCCTGGTGCAGAAGCGTGCGCTTGGACTTCCACGCCTCCATCACCTCCTCTTCGCTCATCTCCACGGCTCCACCGGCGCCTCCGTCCTCGTCTGTGGGCGTGTTGGAAGGCGTGGCAGACACTTCCGTCTGCTCCTTGCGATCCCACGAGCTCGAGGGCGCTGCTTCTGCCGTGGAAGCTCCGGCCTCAATGACCGACGACGAGTAGTCGATTTCGGGCACCTTGGAGCCCTCGGGGAAAATGTCCTCGTATTTGGGAGGTGCATGCTCGGTGGGAGATGCTGAAGATGAGGAAGACCCCGAAGATGACTCTGAGGACGCTGACTCAGCCACCTTGAACGGCGACTTGATGAAATCGTACAGGTCGCCCATGTTGGAGCTCCACACCGCGCTGTTGAGGTCGTACATGTACTGCGCGATGCCTCGGGGTCCGCGGGCTCGCCGTCGGTGTCGTCGAGACCGCTTTGTGGACGCCGGAACCTCTGTTTCCGAGCCAGAGTCGCCCGAAGAGACCGACACGCCCGAGTACATCAGGTCCATGAGATAGGCCCGGATCTCCTCCTCGGCAATGTCCAGCGCGTAGTGTCCGGACTTGGACTCCACGAAGAGGTTGACGTTCTGGGACGCCAGGTACGCCACGGCCTCCAGCTTTCCGCGGAGAGCGGCGTAATGCAGCGGCGTGAATCCGGCATCGTCCTGGGTGTTGAGAAACACGCCCCGCGACGCCAGAAACACCATGAGCCGCGTGAATCCCAGCCCGGCAGCCAGATGCATCAGCGACTGTGTCTTGGCGTTGGTGAAGTTGAGACTGCTGACCTTGTTGTCGCCGTCAGAGTCCTCCATCACGTCACAGCAGCTCAGAAGCTTGATGACCTCGCTCTCCAGCCGCATCTGCTGCTGGTTGTAGTCCTGGCTTTGCTGCTGCTGCTGCTGCTGCTGCTGGGCCATCACCCCGGAGACGTTGTTCACGCCCCCTCCGCCAATCAGCCGCCGCGCAATGTCCTTGGCGTCCTCCAGCTTGCCGTTCATCTTGAGCCCCACCACCTGCAGCGCCAGCTCAATCAGCTGCCGGTCCGTGTCGTCAATGTAGGTGAAGACCTGGGGGTTTTTGACGGGGATGCCCGAGAAGGCGACAATGACGGGTCCGGCGACCTCGGTGGCCGGCAGCTGTGCCACGATGGTCGTGTCGCTCCAGCACTGCGTCGACGCAAAGTTGTCGCCAAACTTGACCACCAGCCCGTCGTGGAAGCCCTGGCCCAGCAGCGTGATTTCCATGCCGCCGCGGATCGAGCCCTGCGACGGGATGAGCCGCTTGACCGCCGGAATCGACAGGTCCTCCTCCGCCGCGCTTTCCGCGCCGCTCAACAGGCCGGCCACGTTGGAGTACGACTCGGAAAAGTCCGTGGACGACGGCACCGACGTGAACAGGTCCGTGTCCGGGATGGACGACGTTTCCGACACCGAGCCCAGCTTCTGTAGCGACGTGGTCGACGACATGGAATAGGGCGTGTCGTCGGCGCCGCTTTTGCGCTTCTTGGTGGTTCTGACCGCCTCCATCTCCATCATTTGGGGCGACGGCGAGTGGGTCTGAGATTGCGGTTGCGAGTGCGTTTGTGAATGAGTCTGCGACTGCTGCGACTGTTGCGACTCTGAAGACACTCTCGCCGCCAAAGAAGACACGTCACTGTCGGCCAGAGCCTTGTGGTCGTCGGTGATCATGATGGGGGTGGTTTTGGTCTGGGCCACGACCCGGCCCGAGAAGTCGCGCAGCGAAATGTACGCCGTGAAGCCCAGCTCCTCGCCGTGGTGGCGGCAGTAGCACGCAATGCGCATCGGCAGGTCCAGCCGCCGGCCCACCACGCCTCCCTCCGTCGTCACCGGCGACAGCTCCACAATCTCCTTGCAGTTGAAGATGATGGCACGCCGGTCGCGGTCACAGTTCCAGTGCGCCTCGTCGATGGGGACACGCACCTTTTTGCGCGACGCCCGCTTGCGCTCGCGGTTCATGCATCCCGAGCAAATGTTGACGTAGTTGCGGGGGTCCGAGTGGCACACGACGACCGTCTCGAGCATGAGCACGTCTGCGTCGGGCTCAAACCCCTGCCTCAGCTGCAGCTTGGGCTTGGAAATGGTGTCTGTGGGGAGATGCACGAGGTTCTGCTGGGGCGGCGGGTACACAAACATGGACAGGTTGATTTGTGTCTCCACGCGCGAGCGAGGGGGGAGGTCCTGCACCACGAGTTTGTGGCTCGTGTGGCTGCCAATCTGGTCCCATGTCACGGGGTTGAAGTCCGGCAGGTATGTTGGGGCGGAGGTGTGGGGTCCGGGAGATAGGGATGGAGGGTAGAGGATTGGGGTTGTCCGTCCGAATTTGTAGTTTCCGAGACCTGATTCGTTTTTGCGTTTTTTCTTTGACGACTGTGACGTTGGTGTTGTGGTGGTTGAAGTGGGAGATGTGGTGGTTGTGGAGTTGGACGAGGTTGTGTTTGTGTTCATGTTTGTGTTCATACTCCCGTTTGTGTTCGTACTCCTGCCTCCGTTTCCGTTTGTGTTCATGGTCGCCTCTATCGCTAACCCCTGCTGAGGCGAAAACAGGTCCATGTGGAACTGGTCCATGTCAATGTCCAGGTCCTCATTCAGCCCGTCGTCGTCCTCAAACATGTTCATGTTGAGATGCTGCTCAATGTCGTAGTCGTCGTGGTTGGCGCGCCGCAGAAAGTGCTGCGGCAACATGGAGCGAGCAATGGAGTACACGCCGCGTTTGGCGTCCGGCTCCATTTTATGTGAGGATAGTGTGAGGTGGAGGATAGTGTGTAGTGTGTAGGGTCGGGAGTGTCGGGAGCGTTTCGGGTGCTAAAATTGGTGGCGCGGTGGTGGTCGAAACTGTGTGGATGTGTTTGTGTCGCGTTTGTGTTTGTGTCGTTTTGTGTATCGCTGGAGTTGCTCTCAATGTGGTGGTCTTGCTGAAACGCTTTGTGCTCTTTCTGTCTCCAGTCTCACTCGTCTGTATCGTGGAATGATAGGTACAGTATCACAGACTGAAACTGACCCACTGCATCTACACTCCCAGAACCTTAAATCAAAATTAAACTACCGGGACTGACGATTACTCGCAGCCTGGTATGAGAACATCAACGTTAAGATTGGTCAACTTTAATGGTTATAAATGCAATAGGGGAACAACGCTGACAGCAAGACGATATTGACGGTACACAACTCGTAAGATACAAGACGGTACAGAATTCCTAAGATACAGTCCCGTACGGTAACCTATCCACCTCCCTCTAATCACACATACCCACATCAGTTCGTACTCCCCCAAACCCATGTCAAACTACACACTAAACTAGTCAGCTCCCAACCCTAACCCTGACTCTCCCTCATCCAACCCGAACGAAGCCCCTGACCCACGCTCTAGCCACTTGCACGCTATCTGGCGCTAGACTGGCTCTAGGGCGGCTCGCAGACGGGCCAAAAGGTGCCAAAAAGTGCGAAAAAGTGCCAAAATCCGCATGCCCATGTCCACGTCACCGGTATGTATAAAGTCAGGGTTAGGGTTGGAGAGTGTCAGGTGTGGGGAACCCAGCTGATGCGGCTTGTAGGTTTGCCTGTACGAGGCAGCCCTAACCCTGAGGGGGGTTATTGGGCATAGGCTTTTGGCGTAGGCTTTGCAATTAATCCGAGAGGAGGGAAAAATGGAGACTGAGAAAGGGAGGCGGAAAAAGGGAGATGGAAAAGGAAAAGCCATATGGTGTATTAAAAATGTCTGACCACAGCAACGGCTAACGATAATAACCCGATTAGTAGGACACCAATAACGTCACCGATAGCTTCACCAATAACGTCACCAATAACGTCGACTTGCTATTTGTGGACGAGCTGTTTTGGTGTGTACTAGTGGTGGCGAGAAGGCTGCTATTAGCACCACTGGCTCTACGCCAAGACAGTCGTATATCTAACAACTAGGGCTTTAGTGTAGACATTGGCTAGCTTCATTGATTAGTTTCATAGGCTGTGTACGGAGACACTGTTGACACTGTTGATACCATCTCCACATCTCCACTCCACATCTCATGTCAGTGTCATACTGAGGATAACCCTACAAGCTCTGTTCAGTCTCTAGATGAGTGGAAGAATCTACAAGTATCATTCCATCAACTTCTGTTCCATGACAGACGTTCCTCGAGTATACTTGTAGCTACTGTACTCGTATCGTACTGTCCACCTCCCACACCCTGCACTGCTCTGTCTTTCTGACCGAGTTCCATGCATTCTCACGTCACTGTAGTCCTTGCTGTCTCTCGTGGCAGCCTTCGCCAATGTGTCCCTCTCTCGTGGCAGCGCTCCCCTTCCTCTAGCAACCATCTGTCACACCCATACCACCCTGGTACATACGACTCTACCAAGACCACTAGACAGAAGCTCCAGTTTTTCCGTGCATTTATCATCTATTGCATCTGTTATGAACGTTACATTTTGGACCCAACTGCCTTGCTATTGCCTCGACCCGTGATACTATAACAGGCATATGCAACCTCGCGGAAAATGTCTTTGCCTCGCTCAAAAAGTCTTTGCTGCGCCAAAATGCGCCCAAAATGATCCGTGCCCGCCGCAATGTCTCGTGAGCCACCGCGGCGGAAACAAATGTCTCGTATCTGCCTTTCTTGTTTTCTTGCCCAAGAGACGCACTAACCTCGAAGCCGCCATTAGCCGAGCCAACTAGCGAAATGGGGCGTCCAGAGCGTAGCGGGTTTTCTGATGGCGGTGCTGTGGCGTTTACTTACATTTTGCTGTCGTACACCGCTGAAGTGGAATTTCTGGAACGTTTTGTTTTGTTATTTTTCTCCCGGCATTGCTCCAATGGAGATGCGTCTTTTTCGTATTGCCTGTTCGGGCACGCCGATCGAACTTACGGCTGTCTCACCCCGCAGGTGACTTTGAGCGCGCAAGTTCGATTTGCGTGGAATACGTTGGTGGAACTGGCGTAAATGATGGAATAAGCGGGGAAAAAAATAGAAAAAAAAAATAAAAGATGAAATATAAGACAAGACCCTGGACTATTCTGTCAGCTACTGAGAACCCGCTCTAAAAGCCACCAATAAGAACCAAGCGAATCGCAAGAACATGGACGTAGAAAAAGAACAGTCTCTTCTGATAGCTGGTACTTACATGGGAAGTAGTTCTACCTACTCGTACTTGTAACAGATGCACCTGTAGAGATTGAAGGCCAACTGCTATTTGGACCCTTTCTTTTCACAGAAGCCCACATTAAAACATTTCTTCATTTAGCTCTGCAAGTAATTATAACGCATCTCTTCAAATAGCTCCAAAGAGATGCGTTATACTTGTAGACAAAGCTCAACAGACACCTCGAGCTCTCAGAGGTTGCAGATGTTGACTGTCAAGGCTCCAATGGCCTTGATAAGTCTGGCAGCTTTTTTTTGACAAGAGGGTAGGCAGGAGCGCCTTGCCACCGCATCCTTGTATCACATTCAGCTTCTCTATCTGAGGATCTGACGTGGTTTACGATGATGCAAGAGCAACAGTGGAGTGGTGCTGTCAAGTCTCAACCAAGAGCAGACCAGGCGTACCTTCAAAAAGCTGAACTACAAAAGAAGTATACTAGGGTAACACAATCACCGTTTCGCTTGCCGTTCACGCTGAGAGAGTCATTTGTATGTATATGAAAGGACTGAGGGCAGTAATCGAGAACAATCACGAACTCGTGATTTTCAACCTACGAAAGATGTCGATAGTTTATAGAGCAGAGAAGAAAGCCATTTGGTTCAAAGCACGGCAATTGACTCTGTGAGCAACTTGGTTCATAGTTTCGTAGTTTCACGCCTTACCGTGGGACTTGATGGTGTCCTCCACATTCAACCCTCTGAAAAGCACTACAGAGCAAGCCAAAGCCATCTTACCAAGACGAACATATGGACTGCTGCATATCTTTAGAGAGCTAAGAATCTCCTCTCGTCAATGATCGTACTCAAATGCCTCTCAGAGACGTCCATCGCCAATTCCTGAAATGCTCAAAAAACGTCCCAAGTAAATTTAAGCGTAGTTGGCTCATTACTCAAGGTAAGCTCGACTGGTGAATTTGATTGGAGAAAAAATCCAACTCGGCCAAAATCACACTCCCAATCTGGTGCAACAAATAATAAGCCCACCCTATGTCCCCCACCCGCTCGAAAACAGTATTCCGTATTCCCCACCCCAAATCGAACTGATGCCACCTTCCCAACTTTCTTCCAAACTCTATTCCAAAAAATTATGCATGAAGGCTGTTTTTCGAAATATATTTCAGAGCGCATCTCATCTCCAGCCATACAACGCACCATGTCGACCGCCAAGAAACAGACGATACATTTTTCGGGCCACAACAACTTCCGGCGTCGGCTCGTGCTTGCCACGTTATCGGGAATGCCTGTGCGGATCGACAAGATTCGATCTGACGACGTTGAGCCCGGAGTGAAGGACTACGAGGTGTCTTTTCTGCGACTGCTGGAGTCTGTGACCAACGGCTCTGTGTTTGAGATTTCGTACACCGGTACCACGGTTGTTTTCAAGCCCGGCATCATTGTCGGAGGCTCTGTGACCCACAACTGTCCGCTGAGTCGAGGCGTGGGTTACTTCATCGAGCCGCTGCTTCTGCTGGCTCCGTTTGGCAAGAAGGCGCTCAACGCCACTCTTCGCGGCATCACTTCGCATTCTCTGGACCCGTCGCCAGACTCCATTCGAACCTCGGTGTTCCCCGTGATGCAGAAGTTTGGCATCGAGCGACAGGAGCTGAAGATCATCACGCGAGGCGCCACTCCGCTAGGAGGAGGCGAGGTGATGCTGCATCTTCCGCACCTGGTGTTGCATCCCAAGACGCTGCACGCCACCACCACGCCCACCATATCGAAAATCAGAGGCATTGCATACTCGTGTCGAGTGTCGCCTGCGTCGGTGAACCGGCTCATTGACGGCGCTCGAGAGGAGCTGAGAGCCACGGGCTGCGAGACGTTTATTTTTTCGGACGTGGCGCGCGGCGACGAGTCCGGCAAGTCGCCGGGCTTTGGAATCGTGCTGGTGGGCGAGACGCGACCTGGCTTTTGCATTTCGGCCGAGTCGGTGGCGGTGGCAGGTTCGATCCCGGAAGATCTCGGTCGAGAGACGGCAAAAAAACTCATTGAGGAGATTAGTCGAGCGGGCGTCTTTGGCCGCAACCAGCTCGACATGGCCATCATCTTCATGATTCTGGGCTCCGGAGACGTCGGACGACTGGTGATTGGAAAGGAGAACGTGGACGAGCGGTTTATCACGCTGGCCAGAGACATTAAAAAGTTCTGGGGCGTGGAAATGCGGCTCAAGGAGGACGACGAGAATGACAACGAGATGATCTGCACCGTCAAGGGAGTCGGCTTTGTGTCGGCCAGCAAGAAGATTGCTTAGTGGAGAGAGGGAGGTAAACGATATAGAGACGGAATACATGATATTGGATGGGTGGAGTCTGGAGTGCTGTTATCGGGTTGGATCTGATTTGTCTTGGGAATCATTGATCGGATGGTGTAGTGTTGCCAAAGACTTTGTCAATCTGGTTGCAGTCCAGTTAATGCCTTACACAAGACAACCGTAAGCCACAGTCTGTAGTCTTTTGTAGACAGGCTAAGATATACAAATTCCGAATGTTTAATTTGATAGGCGAGATTTGTTTACCACAGGCATTAATGAGCGAGAACCCGGTAAACTGTTCCGATCCCTAACATGTATAAACCACTTCAATTGTACAAAGTTGATGCGTCTTGAGTAGGTATTTTCCGCAGATCTAATAATGCCGTTTTCATAAACACTCAAGATGAAACGCCTGAATGACCCTCTCTAGACTCTACATTATAGCACGTTCTATTAGTTAGAGACTCTAACCAGTTCAGCTCAAAGAAAATTCAGGCTGCGGCCACGACCTCAACTCTAGAGTATAGGTCTTCTCTCGTAGCCCCATCAAGACGTTTTCATAAGGGGAGGCATTTTGGAGAAATAATTGGTCGCTCTCATTTCACAACAAACTACCAATCTTGTACAGTCCCATACTCGCTCAAAAGTAGACTAGAGTATCTCCACCTATTTGCCTGAATGAAAACATTGTTGGTTTATATCTCCAAAGACGTCTCAGCCAAGACGAGTCATTGAGACCTCTTCTGGACTGGTTGAGCTATAAGGAACATCCTTTTATTTGCCCACTAGTAGCTTGATGCTGACGTTTTTTTGAAAAGATATCCCTTTAAAAAGCAACCCGAGTTATGTTCCTGAACCTGCTATTTCCAAGAACATCTGGATACGGTACAGTCGCCTGGAAAGTGGTACTGTTACAATCAGGAGATGCTCACAAATCCAACGGAAGTAGTTTCTTCTCTCTACCTGTTCTGTAGCACATGCTCTGTATGAAATAAGTATATCCTACCGGTTAAGCAGAACCAGGAGACCATATCGATCCGTATGGTTGGAAAGAGCTGTTTGGCTTGTGTAAAGCAGTGAACCACCTCCCTGAACAAACTTGACCAAGTTTGGACGTTCAACAGAGACTGTCTCCACACTGAACCATGCCGTTCAGGACTCAATCAACCCCAGAAGACGGGTCATAGCGATATTAGCAAGTAAAATGCCACGGCAGCACTAGGAAGATGGCGTACCTAGAAGCGACCGTGACACAGAGCGTTGGGGAGTAATCAACGTGATGTTGAGTAGTGTCGATGAAGACCGTGAGATTGACAAGTGTCCGTGTAGGTGAGGTGGCTGGTGTATAGTGCGATGAGTAGCTGCCAATTCGAAAGCTACGATTCTGTAAAAAGTCAAGTGATATGTTTGAGAGGGAAGCCAAGTTTGCTTCTTTCCAGGGTGGCAAATTATTGTACCACTGCCCTGTGATTCCCTGCTTTGAGAAGTAATGTCGAAGCTGGTTGCTGGTCTGTATAACTGAGCGGTCGTGTCAAGCTAAATGGGCGAGAAATGGCAATAAATAGAGACAAGTAATACCATTTGAAAGCCACAAATTAACTGATCCTGACTATCAACTTTCTATCATGCCATCGTCACTGTAGCGGTTAATATTTACAATGTCTGCAACACATCAGTTGTCACCTCTTGCACTGTGCATCCTACCAGCTCGATGGACTCTTTAGATCTATCCGTACGGTTTAGCAGTCTGGCTGGTTGGAATGTGCGTCTGTTATCGTCTCAAATCTCCACCTCCTTGCCAAATGCAGTTTCTCCAGGACTAAGCGGACAGACCCCCTTGAGGCCACACGCAAACGTTTCCAACTATATCACTTGATATGTCAACTATCAGTACATACCCAGTTAAATCACAGACCACGAGCGAACATTATGAGATGGGTCCTTCAGCATCTCCATTCGCTTCGCTCATGATCTGTCTCTCAGAGACAGCCTGAGAGCATTTGTAGGAGGGCCATCGTCTAGTTGAGACAGTTACTTGAGCTTTGATTGAGATAAATGCTCCGCTGGGGGTGGCGCTTACGTGTTCCAGAGGGATTGACGGCAAACAAAGCACACCAATCTATAGTCAGTCTACGGCTGTGTAACAAATATTCTTCCAAATATAGCTGCTGCTTTTCAATATTTCGAGCAGTGTAGCGTTGTGTGTTTGTCGTTGATTACGCTTAGACGAGGTGTTTGTTAGATAGATCATGAGCGAAGCGAATGGTCTGTGTTGAAGGACCCACCTCAGAATGTTCGCTCACGGTCTGTGATTGAAGAACCCATCTCAAAATGTAGTCAGATCATGAGCGGAAATGTAGACAGATCATGAGAGGAAATGTAGACAGGCCATGAGCGGAAATGTAGACAGGCCATGAGCTTCGCTCATGGTCCGTGGCCTCAACGGGGTGCGGCCTCAAGGGATGTTTTCGCTTACCATACCTCTCTCTCAGGTAACTACTGAGAGGATCAAGTTCGAACTTCTCATCACTCCTCCAATGAACATGAGAGGTAAACAGGGAGTTCATTATTAGAGAGGAGTGTCCAGAACAAACTTCTCAAAGACCGGAAGAAAATGAACATCATTAACTCCACCGTCCAAACATTCTATTGCTAGTATGACATCTTGTAGTTCAACTAGTGAGAGTGACCATACACTCGGTCTTATCTTGGAGCTGAATCATGGCCCGCTCGAAAATCATAGGGACCAAAGAAATTGCACTAAAGAGTCCCACGTAGAGTCTTGAAACTCCTCAAACTGCAACCACGGAGATTCTCGCCTCGATGAACTCGCCCTTTGCTGAAACCACCATCACCAGAGCTACGATTCTGTGTTGTTCCATGTGTTGTAAGTTGTACGTTACATGTCGTGATACATCTCCCCCAGTCTTAAACCAAATATCTGGGAGCCCTCGACGACAATCAAGTTGCCCCCAGTGACGTCTCCGTGGAGCCACTCTCAGGTCTATGCCAGCTACTGGTACAGCGCTCTACAACACATCTCAAGTCACCCACTACGGTCAACACACTACAACCACCTACAACTACAGGTGATCCATTATCATTGCCTCCTAAATTACAACGCCGACTCTCCTCCCGGAGTCCACTCGTCCCACTCAATGACTCTCGTCTCCGCCACTCCGTACTCCGTCCGGGTCCAATGACGACCGTCCCGCACATACTCAACCAGCGGATTGGTGTCGTAGTTGCAGTAAATGGACGTTGTCTGGGGCCCCGAAGTGTCGTCTTCCAACACCAGAGTCGCATACGTGCCGTTGGGGATGTCCAGTAGACTCCTCTGCAGCTCGTCCATTGTCCTGACTCGCTTGGAATTGACGTGGGTCACAAAACACAAATTGTCCTGCTCCAAGTCGCTCAACTGGGCCGTTTCCGGAAAGATGACCATCTCCGAGGGCCACTCGTTGGCATGGGTCTGCCGAACGTCAATCCACGGCTTCTGGAAAACGTTGTCGCACCACAAAAACAGCCGCGAAGTGAGCAGCTCGTTGGCCGGAGAAGTCTCCACCGTAAGAGTCAGCTCCGCGTGGTCTCTGAGAATCAGCACCTCAAACTGCTCCAACGTGGAAAACGCCTCAAAGTCGTCGTCCGAAATGTTTTTGCCCGCGATTTTCAGCAAAATGTCGCCGCTCTTGAACGGCGTGTCTGCAGAGGCAAAAACAGTCGAGTAGACTCCGCCACTGCCACTTCCAGAGTCGCTGGTGCACTCCAAAACCCGCTCTTCCGAAAGCCCGTTGTCGCGAGCGTGCAAAAGCGTCGTCTTTGTGAAATACACGTTGATGAAACGTTTTTCGGGCAAAGGCTCGCCGCTGCGAATCTTCTCCAAAATGCGATGCACCTCGTAAACGCCCCGGATCCGGGCCTTCCAGCCGTTGGGACACCCGGCCATTGCAATCAGCTCGTCGGTTTCCGGACTGGTGACGATTCCGTACGCCAGGTACTTCTCCAGCTCCCACTCCACCAACAAGGTGTCTGCGCCCTCGCCAACATCGGTGCAGAAGCGGCGGTTGAGAATCGAGTTCTCCATGCGCGAGCACACGGACTTGGTCGGGTCCCGCTGGAACGAAAACACCTTTTCGCCGATTGCAAAGTTGTTTTTCTTGGACGAAGACAACTTGAGCTCGGTGACCGGGGCAACAATCATCCCGGGATCGTACTGAAGCAGCGCAAAGTTCTGCTGCAAATCAATGTACTTGATGGACACCGGGAGCCGCAACTGGTCGAAAAAAGTAATGTAGAGCGTCGAAAAGTGCGAAAAGACGACGTTGGTGGTGAGAATGATACCCAGTGTCTTGTCAATGACATACCCAGTCTTCGAGTACTCTTCGTCGGAGTGGTGCTGGCTTTCAATGGCCTCCACAGAGTCGCAGTTGATGGGCCGAGACACCGTGACGGTGACGAAGGACTGGAGAATGTTGGAGAAGGAGAGAGCGGTGATATCAGAGATACTGGAAGGAAGGATTGTGGGGATTTTCCCAGATTCAACAGCTGCTTCCCCACACTCCTCCTTACCGTCCTCCTTCCTGTCCTCCTTCTTGTCCTCCTTACCGCCCTCCTTCTTCTCCTCACACGCCTCCCTCTCGTTAGTCTCCCCCTCAACCACCTCCTCCTTCACCTCAATCTGGGTCACACTGGACCCCTTGATCACCGATGGAAGAACGGTGGTGCTGTTCATGCCGTCAACAGTCAACTTCTCCAGGACCCAAACACTGCCCGATTTCTGGGCGGACACGAAATCTGGGTAAAAGTGCAAGTCGAACCGCACCGACTGGTTGCTCGCTGATGTTGTTCGAAGCACGCGGAACTCGAACGAGTACGACTTTCCGTGCACTGCGCCCTTGCAGAACTCCTTGAGCGTGGCAAGACTGGAAATCGCCTTGCCGTTGATCTTGTACAGCTTGGAGCGGCAGTTGACGTCGGTGGGGCCGCCACAAGCCACAATCACTCCATCGATCGGCTCATTTGTCGCCCGCACGAGCTGGTACGTCATGTTGTGGAACGTCATGCCTCCAAACTTGACATACTCGCGGCACGACAGCGCGTGGAGATCGGCCACCTCAACGTCGAACTGCAACAGAGCCGAGTCGCGGAACACCTGCACGGAGTGCGACTGGCCCACAGACTCGTCAAGCAGCTCGTCAAGCTCCGCAAAGTCGATGATATCACTGCCATCAACCGACACAAGAATGTCGCCGACCTGGATCTTCTGGTCGCTGTTTCCTCCCTTGACCACGTGTTTCGCCACCAGCATTCCGACGTTCTCGGGGTACTTTTGCCGAATGCGCCCCTCAATATCCTCAGTAAGGCCGTAATGAGAGCAAACATTGAACGACGTGTGCTCCCAGACGGTCTGCAGACAGCCGCGGGTCACGTGGCCCCCTTGTCGCACAAGCTCCAGTGCTCGCCTGACTCTCTGCAGCGGCAGAAAGTAGTCTGTGGTCGAGTAAGTCATTCCTCCGGCTTGCAGACCGACAGCGTGGCCATCAATGTTGATGACCGGCGATCCCGACGAGCCTCCCTTGGCGTTGGCTGCCGCCTGGATGTAGAAAGTGTTGAAGTCGTTGTAGGTGTAGTCTCCGTAGTGGGGCGTGTTTCTCTGGACTCGAGAAATGAAGCCCGACAGGATCGACAGCTGTTGTCCTGAGTCATTTCCGAGGATACGGATTTCGGTGCCGACCTGTGCGAGGTCCGGTCGCAGACTAATCTCGCCAATCGCCACATGCTTGATGTCGTTGGGGTCGAACTTGAGGAACCCAAAGTCGTGGACGGGGTCACAATAGAGCACGTGGACCTGGCACTCCTCAAAGTTGTGGAACTTGATTTTGCCCGAGAACACGCCGGCACCAATCACGTGCCGGTTGGTGACGATGATGCCTTGCTCTTTGTCGACCACAAAACCGCTGGCCTCTGATTTCAGCGGGTGGTCGAATTCCACGGCTTCGTGGTGGCGAAAGTACACAGACACAATGCACTTGACGGTTCGCGAGACCGTGTCCAGCCACACGGACGACGAGTCGTTGGAGTGGATTAGGGACATGTGAGTAGTGTGGTGGTTTGTTTTTTGACTCGAGGGAATCCTGGGGTATATATAGTTTCGATAATTGACATACGGTTTGTGGTGAGATGAGGAAACTTAGTTTGTGTGGGGGAGTGTCTAGAGTGGGATTGGGTGGGTGGATTAGAATCGAAGTTACATGGTTGGAATGGCTATGATTCTGGGATCAAAATGGTGGTGTTTGTTCTCCGATCAGATCATTATTTATATTGATTTCTGAGGTCTCGTGTAGTCTGACTTTCTGACTCACTTCTCACATGTGCACTGAGGTAAGTATGACGGACAAAGCATGGGCTTAAGCATGTACGAGTAGAGGTTGTCAGTTCGAGCTGTCAAAGTGTCGACGAGTAATTGTCTTAGTTGACGAAGACCGTACAGAGTGACTAAGTGGGCAATGAGAGCTACAGAGGGCTTGTTGAGCGACTGAGAACGTCTGTGGATCTTGTAGGTCGTTGAGAAAGTCTATGGATCTTGTAGGGCAATTATTGATCCAATCTCTCGCCCACCACAATCTCTCCAAAACGTTTCTCTCTGTCGTCTGTATTTTACACTGTCTCGACCATTAAGTTTTCCATGCGGCGTAACGATACGACGAATTCGTGAGCAGGGCCAGAAATTGTCTGTTTGTAATGTAGAGGATCTGATGGGTTCAATTGAGGCCTCGAGAGAAAGTCTACGATCCCCTCCAGCCACGTGATACCGTCTCAGGTCTTTTCTCCAGATTCTAGACAGTCAAGTCTCCATCGTAAAATTAAGCTGTGGAACTTCTGGAGCTAATTAGAAGAAGATGGAAGGATCTTATTAGTGGTCTACAACCACACAATCCCATCATACAGTCTTCAGCAGACTAGAGACCACACTTCACTCACTTCATACTTCTGCAATGAATGAACTCCTATTCGGCTCCTTTTTTCTATGTCTTCTTAATTTTCACCTCACAACTACCCCTGACACCAAGCCATGCACGGAACCCTACGCGGGGTAGATTAGCTCATGCGGCTACCTTTGGGTTTGGACGCGCGTCACTGCGCCGCTCACACGCGACTGTGATGGTGGATTTGATTTTGGCGTATTTCGGTGCAATTTATTGGTGCAAAAATCGGTGCAACAATCGGTGCCAGTAATTGAGGCGGATATCGAGCGAGTTAACCAATGTGCGTTCTCGCATTAGAGAAGAAACGGAATTTCGCAAACCGACGGATAATTTCTTAAACTGACGGTAATCTCTTCCAGCGCTTTGCGTCGGTTTGGGTATTCTACGTGTTTTGGGGTGTCAGTATTTATTCACTCCGACAACCTGACACAGTCCAGACCAGCATCCAACCGGGAAACAGCTCACTAATTGTCCAAGTACACAACTTATAACCACCTAATATCGTTCACAACTAATAACTACCTAAGATCGTTCAAGCTCATTTTCATCTTCTACAGTGTGAGACTCAGAGTACATACTGTACCACCGCCTGTACTATAAAAGCAGTGATTAATGCGTAGAAGAGACACCACCGGGACAATTGGCGTCTTCTTCTGCGGTCAACATGTTGAAGTGAATCCAGCTCTCTGAATCAAAAGATGAACTGATGTCTCAAGACAGTATCAAAAGAAGGAGTGTGATTACAGGGCAGTATTTCAGAATAAGTCATGCCTAGTTAATGGAGATTATGAGGTCGAAATCAGCTACTTGTACCGGTGCCCTTCATCAGCCAGTTTAATGCCATGAAACGCCGCTCACCTGAAACCCCACTGTCAACACCCTCCAACTCTGCACCTATGGAGACAGTTAAAAACATGAAGAATCAAATCCGTAAACTATTTGGTGGTCGAAATTGAATCAACCAGTTTGGCACCTCCAGCTGGATACAAAGATGCTTCAAATCAACCCCGAACAGTAGAAACCTACTTCATCACTCGCATCATCCCAGCTCAAAGTTCGACGATCCAACTCCACCAGAACACAGCACAACAACGACAGTAAATGAGATGAAGAATTAATAAAAAAAGGACTCTGCCCACTCGCTGCGGCAAAAGACAATTGCAGCACCTAGGATTCTCGTATGGTCTCCCACTACAATACTAACTAGGCTCTCTGGTGCTTGACTATGGCTGATCGGACGGGAAGCCGTATTTTCACCAGGATATGGCCGCAACTGGGGTGTTTGGGTGTTGGAGGAGTTTGGCGGGCGGAAATAGTCACGTGCCCGCTTAAAAAAGGCCCGTGTATTTTTAAATAGCTCTTCACTATGTACCAGAGGTCATGTGTTGGACCGCTTACTAAACCATGCATCATCTTCAAACCTGTAACTGACCTTTCAGTCAAAAAAGAACCCATGTTTGAGGAGCAAAAAGAGATGGTCCCTAGCAGGATCGAACTGCTGATCTTCGCGTTGCAAAGCTGCTATTCTTATTAGCACGACGCCTTAACCAACTGGGCCAAGGGACCTGGGATGTTTCGGGAGGTGGAAAGCTGAGATTTGAGCGTGAAAAAGGTGTTTTGAAAATTTTCGCCTGTGGAAGAATTGAGAAGGTGGTCCGTATGGATGGAAGAGCTTGTAAGTCTCGCGTGGACTCTCTCAAACCAACTGTAGTTCTGTAGTTATACTTGAGGGTGTGCCCCTCATCGCTCTTAACAGAGAGCTTCCATGAAGTACATCAATGTAGCTAAGGTGGGATCTGAGAAGATGAACGGAATTCTGTAGGTGCATCCTTGTTATTTAAAGTGACATAATTGCCAGTCCACTCTTCTGGAAACGTACTGATGAACCTCTACAGGGCGGCACCATAAGAGGTTCAAGTTCACTGAAGCCCATATCGACGGAGAGACTCGTTGAGAAAAGAAAGACTCGTCTGCTGGATGTATTTCATGAGCTAAAATATTACTCAATCCACTGGTGACAGTCAAACTAATAATTCCAGCTATCTACAATATTTGTTATGGGTTCTTTTTGGCTCACCATTGCTGAACCTTTGTACAGAAGAGTTGTACAATAGTGGTAGGTGGATTTGAGTCACGTGGTGTTTTAGAGCATTAAACACAGTAATCAAATAGTTCATACTGCTCAAAGATTCTTCTCTCACACCCCGACGCTTGAAAAATCAAGTCTCGTATTCTCTCGCTAACGCGACCTGCATGAGAGATGCAACTGAGATGAGATGGTGTGAAAGATTGGTGATGTTTGTAATTGAGAGTCTTTCAGGGTTGTTTGAAGGCTGTTATGTGGATTGTCCGGTCTATAGTGATTTCAGTCATGTGCTGTATACGGCCTTGTGATAGTATACTGAGTGCAGCAGAAGATATCTCAATAAGGGGGATAGATGAAGCTGGTTATTCAGTCCAAACGATTCACGTGAAATGAGTCGTATCCAGCAGAGCTACGTCATTCTAGTGTCAACTACCACACGCTCCGAAAAGCTACACAGAAGTCTGTGTGGAGAATCCCAGTTGGCCTACTGTACCTGACGTCGCTTCGCATTGACATATGAATGAATGAACTTCGGCAGTAACGTCTAGCAAAAAGTTGATGTCTGATGATTTTGTTGTGCGTTTTAATCATTAACTGAGAAAGGCAAGATTGCTTCTGGAGGGGTCACTCTACAAAACACGTTGGTGAGAGCCACTAAGGAAGAGGGGCCAAAATGGTACTGCAAAAACAACGCTGAACGTTACTCATACTTTTAACGTATTGAGTGAAAAGCGTCGCCCAGCTCTTGGTCGCTACTAGCCCATTACTGGCACTTCAACAACCTGGTAAACTGTACATGGACCGCTCGTAAAAGAGCACAACCAGTGTAGTCTATAATATACGGCTTTAAAGCTGTGTGAATGATCATTCGAAAGATGCAATCGACACCCCAAATCAACTTTGAGCCTTTTTGAGTGCTTGTAATGGTCCTCCAAATTCAGGTGCACTTAAACCAGTTAGGGCCCTGAAGTTTGCTTTAGACAATACCCACTTTAGTAGTACCAAAATGATCACTGAAGCTCAAGGATTATCATGGTCTAGTCATAAAAACCATGGCTCTGATACTACTCCGTTTATTCCGTATTTTCGCCCTCCCCCAAAATTAAGGTATTGTTAAAAACCCACCCACCCAGGAATCGAACTCAGAGACTGCCTGACTTGATCATACTGATGAGATCACAACCACCTACTCACGTCATGTCAATAGAGACCACGCCCAATGAGGTCCTTGGGCTGATTCTACGCGACGAGACAACCTCTCTTGAGTCAATTGTTGCTCTCAATCACACCTGTACGCTTTTCCGCAGCGTTTTGAGTGCTCAAGACGAGTCTATCGTTCGAACCAAGGTGCTGGATCGGGTTCCATGGATGCAAATTGGCCAGC
Source organism: Yarrowia osloensis (assembly GCA_900519015.1). Taxonomy (NCBI): domain Eukaryota; kingdom Fungi; phylum Ascomycota; class Dipodascomycetes; order Dipodascales; genus Yarrowia; species Yarrowia osloensis. The sequence goes on from ULGU01000004.1 coordinate 51,279, forward strand.
CAGGAACCGGTCTGGACTCGTGGATGTCTGCGGCTCGGCTGATTGTCGCGCGGAAGAAATCTATCTTCTCTGAGACCCATAAATGGGTCGATTGCGCTGATTATTACGACATGCTGCCTCGCATCGAACGCAACTCGGACATTACGTATATCGAGTCTGTGGAGATTGACGGCAAGATGATACCCGGTGGAAAGAATCTCCCGACTGATTTCAACCCCATGTTTGTGTCTGAGATGCCTACACCGTGTGGAGGACTGATCGGCAAGTACATGGAAGAAGTGCATGAGGAGGGAGATCAATTGACTAGATTTATTGATCTGACGACAATGGAGTACTCACCGACACATCCGGATCCGCCTCCAGAAGCCACCCAATGGTCTGGAGAGCTCAACACGTGTTTCAGGATGAGTACTGGAGAAGTGGCAGTTCGATCGCCTCTTTCAGAAACCCTGGTTGTGAACAGATGTGGACTCAAGTTCAGGCTGTTGCAGGAGACGGAGAGATGGATCCTGGTGGAGACTCGGGAGGACTACGAGGATCCTGAAACTACAGAGATCCGCAACCGGTATACAAAGTTTTTGCTTGACAAAGAGGAGGGTGAGAAGAAGCTTGAATCTGACAAGTCGGAGAATGAAGAGAAACGTCTCGAATTTGATACAGAGACCGGGGTGTATGCTCGAGTCTACTCCGACGCACAATACACGTTTGTCCATCTGCTTCCTTCTGGAGCTATAGTATTCCATGATAACGGAGAAATGATGCTCGTTTATTACGACGACTTTTCAGGACACAATGGACGGGTTCTGCTCACGTTTCTCGATCTGCAAGGCCAGCAGTTCGAAGAGAAGTTTCGTTCGGCGTCTGAACGAGGCACTAATCGTCAGCTGGTTGTGACTTACGGGGGAATGTTGTATTTGCATCTTTGGGAGAGTTATCTGATCCCACTGTGGGTGGAACTTGACGACAAGTCTCTCCATCCAAATGACCACCGGTTCACTGAATTTGAGGAGTTTGGGTCGCCAAAACTGGCTATTGGAGGTCTGAGGACAGACATGAAGACACTCTTGCTCACTTCAGAACTAGCGCAGCCTTCCAGACACCAGACGTACGGAATCGTGCGGTCTGAAGACTCCAGATGGGCCATGAGCAGTCTCAGTTGCGGGAGAATCGTGGTGGACTTGGCTGCTCAAAAAACGTACATTATCCGGCCTCAAGCCAAGTGGCCCAATCCCGGCTTTGTGTTTGTGGGTCTCTCTGATCATCTGCCAGTGTTCTACAGGTGCCATATGGCGTACGGAATCAAAAAAGATGTGCGAGGATGGTGGGACGATCTGGATGAGATGGAGGGACGGTTCAGTTACATTAAAGATACGGGCAGTTATCTCAAGTACCGCGATCCCAACGGCAGATCGGCCCGCACCCATTTTCAGATGATTCCACATAGATATACAGTGGTGAAGCCCCACAAGAAGGACCAGTGGGAGGAGAGTGAGCCGTTGGAGATTTGACGTCGACGGAACGAGATGGCTGTCTTGTTAGAGAACGAAGCAGGGTAAGATCCTGGAACAAGAGTTGAGTCACCTCTGTACATCCTTTCCTATACCAACTAACGAATCTAAAGTACGTCTATGATTTTCATGATAGCAAGTGAAGAGTAAGGAGTGCCACAGGTACAAGTAGGATGGCTTTCATTTTGTCTGCACGTTCCTATTGAGCCTCTGAAGAGATTCAGGGTAAAGTAAGTTCACAGAATTGGCAAGGTCGTTTCCAGGTTTTGAAGGACATTTAGGCCACAACTTATTCTGGTGATAGGTGAAAATAATTATAGATTCCGATTCGCAAGACTCTTCTGCTCCTTATGACATACTTATATCGACTTCTTGTAGTGTTAAAATCTGCAGTTATGACAGATTTTGTTGTCCAAAACAACTTTGCCAATTATCCTCCCAGACAGTACTGATAGACTCGAAGGGACGAGTCTTGGCTCTCTTTCCTACAGCATTGCAAGTCTGTGTGCTCTGAACCAACAGAACAGTCGTTAGCAAGATGGAAGCAGTCAGTGCATCCCGTGGAATTTTTTCAATGGATTGATGTCTAGCAGATCTTGCTGGATCTCCGGACTGCTGGGTCTCCTTGCAGTCAGATGGCGTCTCATTGCATTTCAGAAGAAGGTGTCTAGCAATTGATCCCTCTACAAGCAGAATGGTGTGTAATTAGCAGTTATATTATTCGGGGCCTTACTACAACAGGATATTTCTTCCAGTTCAGCAACATCAAGTTTCAATGTTGCGTCCTCTGACAATTGGACCTGCTCTCAGATGGATTCTCTTACTGCTAGACTTGTCTGTCCATCCTTCCTTCTCCTTCCACCACAAGGTCTGGCTGTCAGACCATGACCACTCTCCTCCGTCTTCAACAGCTCAAAGCGATTTTCACGGCCACAGCTGTCCAGAACGCCTTATGATCGATTTTATCTATTAATATTTTTTTATTTTTTATTTTCTATTCAATCAGTTCGCTCAGCTCCTACAAAAATTGCATCAAGTAAAACGTGTAAAACTCGGCTCGGCTCGCCTGCTTAATGTCCACCTTGTAAAAGTCATACGAGTTGGGGTCGTTCCACTCTACCAAAGGCGCGTACTCGCTGTCGGCTTCAAGCATCTCTTTGTACTTGGTTTCCTGGCTCAGAAGGTGTTCCAGTTTAAAAGCCAGATAGTACGACGCCAGCAAAAGAGCCACGGCAACGGGAGCAAGCATCCAGGCACTTTTTACGGCTGTGGTTATCATAGCAGGCAACAAGGTGAAGAGCAGAGCCAGGTTCTTGCTCTTATCGTAGATCTCCAGGTACTTGTTTTTGGGGGCCCAGTTGGAGGTGAAGTACGCCTCGGACCACTTGATTTCGTTGACCAGCAATGAGTTGGCAAAAATAGCAATCATGACCAGAGCATGCTTCTCGACAATGAAAAAGAAGAACCCTCCTAGACCCGCCAGGACGGTGGATGAGGCCAAGATGATGGCTGTGAACCGGTACGGAGACAGCTTCCAGCTCTGCAAGTTGGCGGCAGAAACCCTGGGTTTGGTCCACAGAGGTCCGACTCCAGCCGCCAAGTATCCCACGGCTTCCACCACCAAGATTCCCTTGTCGAAATGAGTTTTGGCGTCCGTCATGTGCTTGGTGAGGGAGAACGCCACACATAATGCGACCAACAACTGCCGGAGGACAATTGTGGCCCAGTTGGCGGAGAGTGCGGGCGCTATGAGTATCAGCGCCTTCTTAGAGATGTCGTCGTCTGTGTCAGACATCTTGTGGAAAGAGGGATGTAGAAGTCTGCTAACGATGCGGCTTCAACCAAAGTATAGTTTAAGCCGTGCGATAAAGGAGGTTACGGGGAACGAGGAGGTACTCAACTGTCTGGCTTGATATTTTCTTTCAGACCTGCTTCACTCGTCTTTTTTTGTAAAGCTCGTCTATCCCGCTCTTCTCGTGTCTTTCAAATGCTCGTCTTGGCTGCATAAACGGCTCTTGATAATGCACTCCACCGAAGATATTGGGTTCAAGAGTCGCCTCTTTGAGATAAGACAGGGGTTGGGTAAGTTCACGAGGGTTGCATGGAATACGTGCCCAGATGACAAAGCTACGAGTCGGTAGGGCTCCACTGTAGCTCTTTGAAATCTAAGTCGAAATCTAGCAAACATGAGCTCATAACCATCATATCACGTACCGACTGAGTGATATCGAGTGCTTGTAACAGACATATCCAAATAGCTATAGAGACTGTGTCTTCAGTTCGTTACCCTCATTGAACAAAGGGGTACAGGAGCCTAACCAACTTGTAGTAATTAGGTCTGCTCTTTAAAGTGTCAAAGACGGCATCAAAAAGTTCGTTCGTTGCTGACTGAAGAGCTTCGAGGACAGAGGCTGTGGGGATTAGTATTGTCATGGTACTATTATAACTGGACATTAGTTGATAACCTGTACATTCGGTCTTAGATTGTCCACTCTCTGCTTCTTTCTGTTACGTGTATCACCCCCGGCAGACTTTCGAAACTATCGTCAATGACCAGATCCGCCTACTGTACAGAATTCACTTCAAAAACTACAGAGCCACACAGAGCTCAAAAGTAGTACAGATTCGATCTGGAGGTGCTTCCAAATACACCAGTAGCAGTTTCCTCTTTCTACCATTTCTGCAGCACAAGCTCTGCTTGAATGAAGCATTTCCTACCATGGGTAATCTTATCTCCGCGGAGATTATGCACAAATTTCCGAGCCGCACAGCTGGGGGTATGCCTTGAGAGGGTCGTCGGATTGGTCATTTTGACAGATATTGAGATGAGTCTTATACTGCAGACCCATGTTGTTGATCAAAAGTCACATGCGGAATATTAGTCACGTGACTTGGTTTCGGGATGAGCTAGCCTGGCCCTACAATTTCATCTGAGTGGATCACACAAACCGCGGTAATGAGATGCTGAAAAGTTACCAAGTCATCTTACATGGTCTTGAAAAGAACCTGCTCTTCTCAGGAAGACTTTGTACCCGCTTTCAGCGCTTTGGGATCTCTATTGCAGAAAATATAAGATCTGTAGTTTTCTGCTAATTGGGTGAGATCATGTGCTTGACACAGCAGGCTATAGAGACGATACGAGGCTTTGGAAAGAGAGACTTTGCACTGATCTGGATTGTACTATCTCATCGTGGGATCAACATTCTCTCAATATGTGAAGATATACATTGAGAATGAAATGTCTCGGATATCCCACCATTCTCTCCACCACCAAGACCTCGCCTAATCAAGAACTCACCTGGTATAGTACCGTCTGGAAGGTGAATTGGCAATGAACTTTGAGGCAACAAAACCAGCCATACCAGCAGAATTTAGTATTACGGAAAGTCGAAACCATCTTGTCAGAGGAAGCAAACGAGTCTTCCGAATCGGAGTCTATGATTTCTTTGAGCTGTCAACATAACAATATGTGGGCTCGGGACCCATCAAACACCTGAAAACTTCATTGCCAATTCAGCCTCCTGACTGCACTGTAAAGTACATTATAGCCTGATGAAAGAGCGCATATAGCAAGAATATCACCAAAGCAGACTGCCAACTCAGTCTTACTTGTACGTTCCTGAGTCCAATGGTTTAGGAATAGGGCTTGTTACAGTTGAGAAAGGGTTCTTGGTGACTGTGAAGACTAGACTAGGCAGGGTGTTGTACAGAGAAGCACAGGGAGACCAAAGATCATCTATTCAGCTATGAGAGCAAACCAGACGTCACTCTCGTCGCCACCTTTTTGAACCTGCTGGTTTTTCACCTGTGACATTTCGCGCCTGTCAGTAATTATAGACGATCATAGGCCTTTGTGTAATTCATAGGTGAATGCCCTGAGTCCCCATAACCCACAAATGGACAGTCTTGGCCTTTATAATCCCATGAATGGCCAGTTGTAGGCCTTTTAATCCCTATTATTGGATGATATAACCCCATTTTAACCTCTCCGATCAAATGCCCCCTATTATATCCGCCACCCTACCTCCGACTCGCCTCCAACGCCAAATCCAGCAGCAGCAGCCCCAGTTCCGCTTTGGAAAACCCCTCGAGGATCTGCGCAAAGCCCGCTGTGTCCGCCATCAGCACCTGAATCTGCCCCACAGCGATACTTCTTAGCTTGTCGTTATTGGCCTCAATGCACTTTCTCCACAGTTGCATGGCTTGAGCCAGCGACGTGTCAAAGCTGCGCAGAAACTGCTCGGCAATCTCCAGCAGCTCCGGCAGCTGGTACATTTGTGCAGCCCCTACGAGTTCCACCGCGTCGTTGAAACCAAGACCCAGTTTTTGTCCGTGCAGAAACCGAAGCATGACTTCAAGTGTAGAAGTGGAGACCTGCAGAGTGACCGCGTTCTCGGCCGATTCTCGCATCCCCGAGCCCAACATGGCGTCGAAAAACGGCCATACTGCTGCCAACACGGGTCTATTCACCTCCACGGATCCAGAATCGGCGCAGATGATGCGAAAGTCGGTGGGGCACTTTTCTCTCACCTGTGCGAGCCCGCGCTCGTGAATGCTCGTGTGTCCGGATAGCAACTTGCCCACCTCCTGCTTCTTGGAGGTCATGTAAGTTGTGGACGCTCTTTTCGTCCAGTCGTCGGAAACAGTCACAAGAACGGTATCTGTGTCGTCGGAGAGAATAAAGCTCCACAAAGACAGCGCAATGGCCCGGCCCGGAATGCTGGTCACGTGCACCTCTTCTCTCGTCGTGTACATCATCTCGTGCTGCTCGTTGTAGAACACGGCGTACACCTCGCTGTGGTTTCGCATGACGAAGTAGATGGGGCCGATATCGGCGTCGTCGGACTGGGCGTACAGCTCTGCGCTGGCAATGAAACGCTCGAATTCCGCCCGCGAACAGGGCGTTTGTTTGCCGAAATCGGGACTGTAGATCATGCTGAAAGTGGTGGGGAGGAAGTCAAGTGCGGTTGGGAAGTTATTAGGGGCTGGAGAGGAGCAGGGAGGGGGGTTTTGTGGGGGCAGATAGGGGGTGGTGTGGGTAGTAGACAATTCGGTCCTTTTTCAAAATCCACGGATACTGGTAATTTTGGCACCTTGGAGGTTGGGGGAGAGTGATAACCAATAAATTAAGGTTACTTGATGTGGGGTAGACTAATTAGACGAGATTGGTGTTGAGAGTGGGAGGTCGTTTGAGACGGTATTATGGTAAGTAGGGGTTCTTTATGACATCAAAAACGGTTTCGAAACACGATGACTAACTCCACGTCTTCATCTACACTCCTAGTCAGCAGTTATTAACATACAGCATGACCAGAAGACTGATGGGAACAGAGAACTGTGACAGAAGCTGGAAAGAGAAGACGTTGACGGGAGCAACAGCTCTCGCGAGCTCTTTCACAAATTACCAAGCTTTCTTTAGAGCTGTGAGTCTCACCGGGATAGAGGATCCTATTCTACAGCCCTACAAAGCTTTGGCATCGTAGCATTAGTCTGACTCGTACCGAGTTCAATTCGACCATCTGAGACGATTTCAAGCAAAGGCAACTGTTTATCCATGCCACTGGTTACCCCCTTCCCACTCGTCATGTCTAATCCGCCTCACACCTGTGCTCAAGTAAGCGTGTTGTTTTATTGGTAGTCCACGGATTCTGTTGTAGGTGACATGGAAGGCTCAAAATCGTATGCCTGGTCGTTTAGAACTAGACCCTTTACTCCTCAATATAGACAACGTACAAAGACGCTAGTTTGGCAATACTATCATCCGTACTCTGAGAGCTACAGAGATTGCCATGAGAAGACTGGGAGAGCTCTTGAAGGCCAAACGACAGCGGGGAGTGAATATGTCAGGCTAATAAAGCCGTTGGTCAAAGCTTTGAGGTCCACAGAGTAAGTTTGTGAACAGCTACATTGATTATTGCTTTGGCACGTAGCGGACTTAATTGAAGCTTTCGAGCAAGTTAGAGAACTCTTAGAGACTCGCATGCTGCTTTAATTGTTTCTCCAAGCTTGCACCAAGATGACTTACAACTTTACAGCTTCTGATCTAGACAGACTCCTTTACAATGTGAAGTATGGCTGTAGTAGATGCACACCACACAGGTTGTGTTTGAACCGGCTAAAAAGCAGTCTAGAATATCAAGAGATAGTAGGAACAGAATTCCTGGCAACAATCTGATTGTTGTTAAAGCATCCAACTAAATGCAACTTCCTAGCCGGGGTCTGAGAAGCTCCAGATACTCATTTCTTGATAGCTGGAGAATCATTCGATCAAGAAGTTGGGAGACGTCCAGACTCTCAAAATTTGATTTGACCTCCGTAGCTCCCCCAGGCTTCTAGAGCTAGATCTTACAGCTCTGAAATCGATACGGTCACACGTTCCCAGACTCCAGATTCTTACTGTTAATTGTGTGAAAGGAAGTGCTTAGGACAAACGAGATTTGCAGCCTCAGATATATCCCGTGTTGTTATGGAGCACCAGGAGTCTCTCAAACATCAAAAACTTGTGTCTGTATAAGTTCCAAGCTGTCATTTACGACTTCTGACTCTTATCCCTTCTTCAGACATTCTCCGAAAACTCCGAAGAGACCCCGAGAGCAATAATAAGTACATAGCTGGATACCGTTGGCTCCAGCGACTCCACCCGTACTCTTCTAATTCTTCTGGCACCCCCATATCGCCCGCAAAACGCGCCCGAAATTTCCATCTTCACGCTCAAAAGTCTCCCACCCAAAAAGACACCATCAGCAGGTTGTATAGTGTAGCGGTTATCACCTTGGATTCTGACTACTGCAGTTGACTTCCAGTAACCCCGGTTCGAGTCCGGGTACGACCTATCTTTTTGCTCTCACAGCAGCACTTGGCTACTCCAGTTACGCTCCTCCTGTTGTGCCTTCCAAATGTGATATTTCCGTCTCAAGTATGACTAAGGGAGGTAAAACTTAAATGTTGGGCTTTCCGAAGTTCGACATTTAGGTTTCCAAATAAAGTTGGATAAGGTTTATCGGTCACAGAAAGTTGAATTTGCGAAAAACACATCAATCACGTGTTCCAGTGTCGAGATGATCTCTGTGATCTTTCAAAGTGATGACCGATATCTCTCAGTAAAAAACATTCAGACTCTTAAGGCGAAAGATGACTCGTATTCGAAGCATGACCATCCAAGACGAGATTTTGAAAGCGCTTGGTCTCCCCAAATACGGTTCTCTTTTGAACCTCTTTGCCCAGAACATTGATTTCACATGAATAAACTTAGCTGAAGGACTGAAGAAATATCATAGGTCTCTCCATGTTCCAATCCAATGTTTCTGTTGAGTACCGAATCATCTAATTAATCATTTTGATGCATCAAGACACGTTTGAGTGTGTACATTTTTATCTCTAACTAGCTGGATTTCTCCAGTTTGACCGGATCAGCTTGAGTGAGATAACATTGCGGCTGATAAGACTGTGTCGCTGGATTCCGTTGATTTCAGGTGCTGAGATTTACGTGCATCTATACTCAAGCTCTCGAAGAAGAGTCGTATCTGTCAAGCTCTTGTCGCAGCCTTAACACAGAAGGGAACAAAACCACTTGTAGCGGACACACCGTTGAATAAATGCAATGGACTTTTTACAACCCAGATGATTGACCTGTCTTCGACTCTGATGGATCCAATACCCATCATTGGAACGAAGCTGTCAACTGTCTAACACTCCATTGAACCAAAAACAAGACATTCTCAAATACAAACCAGATCAATCAGTTCAAGAAGCTGCCTAGACGGTAAGGATATCATCCATTGACGCTATGATGCGCTTCTCGTCACTCTACCTTGTCATGGACCACCCAACCACAGAGTAGATCGACAGCATAAAACATTCGATACAACCGCAACAAAAAATCAAGCGATCAAGCGATAAAAAATGAACACCAGTCACGTGACACTCCGATACGGGGAATCGAACCCCGGTCTCCACGGGTCTCGTAATGAGAGCGTGATGTGATAGCCCCTACACTATATCGGATGGGTGGGAGCCGGGAGTCTTGGGTGTATTGAAGCTGGAAAATGTTGTATTGAACCGGCGAAAAAATGACAAAAACTGATGGTATATGTCATTTAGAGGAACTCACTAATTATGAGCTACAGACTTGAGCTCTTTGAAGTTCTCAGAAGCAAGTAGAAGTGCTACGTGTATCAGGGCAAGACTGCAGCAACAGAACACTTCCCAGACGATTCTGACAATGAAGTGGTTATTTTATGAGGTATTAACTGACACTGTAATCTCTGCAGACTCTGCTGATATTGTTTTCAGGCCCTGAATACACAATCTACTGATTATATACGGGTGCAAGGTATGGCTCTAAATTTTCGATGATGAAGCGCTCAAAAGTCGGTAAATTCGGTGATTGTATGATATTGCTGTAATCAGCGAAATATTTCAAATTGAATGGGCAAGTTCACATCTATATCTGTTCACTCCACCAGATTTTATGGACTGTCATACAACGGAAACCTTTATGGACGTTCAGTTAACAGCACAGATTCATAAAACAAAGCGATATAAGTCAAGAAGTGCAAAAAAAGACTCTCATTACCACATCCCGGCAAAAAGATATGGCACTGCCATCACCCAGAATCGAACTGAGGTTTCCACGGTCTTGTATGCACTTGCGTGCACTCCACAACGTGGTGTACTAACCACTATACTATGATGGCCGGTGAGATTTGGGGGTGACGTAGTTGTAGCAGCTGTGAATTTCGTTGTTTTTTTCCCCAAATGCGACAACACCACTTTCTCAATCACCTCTTTGTCTTATGATGTCTCGAACGCTCTGCGGTGTAGGTAGAGCTGAGCTGAAGGCTATAGAATGATGAATAGAGGTCCCACAGACTTGGAAAGTTCATATTATGAAACCCTGACTTGGTATGTTCAGACTGCCCAACTCGGTGTTATATTTGGCCCAGTATTGTGACTCTCAAGTCCTGGGTCTTCACTCCAACTGCTATGGTGTTCCATGGGACTCCAAGAAAGGCTCCAGTGACGGAATGAATAGTCTGACATTTCAAAAGCAAGTAACTCAACTCCCTCAAACACTTTGCTACGAGAGAAATGGCAGTTCCTACAAACAGACAACGTTATGAGGATGTTTCGTACCTGCATCATCGACGCTGAGTCGAGAGACTAAACTGAGAGCAGCATGGAACAAATGTGTGTACAAGTACACCAGCATGACCTCTCCCTACTTCCACTGAGAATCTCCAACCTCCATAACGATCAACAGCTTTTAATACTCTACTACACAATATACTCACTCTCATCTCTATTTACACCGCTCAACGACTTCCATGGCTACTGTGCTATACACACCAAGTCCACACGTCCAAGGACCGGCCTCAGTAACACTACTGGTGAAGTCATAGATAACCTAGTCGCCTGAACCCAGCATGCAGTTCAAAAGCTTCTCGATCTGTTGTGTTCTTTAATCTGTTGAGGTCATATGGATCTCTCTGACCTAAACACTTTTCGGTAAAAGCAAGAACAGGTACTTACCACACAAAGCTGTTGCTGGCCCAGTCTTCTTTCAACCCACGGACATCTTTTCTCTCCTTACTAAACTGGCTCATTTTTCTCTCAACCCGATGACTTCATTCTGTATCTTCCCTCACCTGTCATGACTAGTTGGCACTGAAGGGGGTATTCATGCCAGACAGCATATTGATACCTTTTTCTGTTTTTTGCCGCACCGCAGTCATTCTGCCTAGAACCACGCAGGTTCAAACCCACCGTTTCCAACGTCGTTCATGGCCTGGACACACTGCTCGAGCTCCTCGAAAATTTCAAACACCACCTCCTGCACCTCCGGCTTCTCCTGCTCCTTGCACCGCTTGTCCAGATACTCGTGCGAGTACTTCCAGACGCCCATCTCCCCCTTGGAGATGCCAATCACCGGAATATGGTCTGGATCGAGATGCACTGCAGCCATGGCCCGTTGCCGAAGATCAATCACAAACAAAGGGAAAAGTCCACCCAGAGAGTACGCAACGCCATATCTCGGGTACCGTTCGTCGTGGCAAATGTCGTAGCCCCCCATGGGCCGTTTTGTGTTGTCTTCGTAGTGTCCAGACACGATTGCCAGCTCGTTATGTTCGTGATAAATGCCCTTGTAAAGACACCCATTATAATGCAACCAACCATAAGGAGGAGACGTCAAACCGGATCCTTCGTCCACCTGTATCAATCCCAGTCCTCTCGCTACACAACAGGTCCCCTCCCTCGTCTCCTCCGTGTCGTATTCGCATTTATACACGAACGCGACATTGTCGATCAGCTGCAGCTCGTAGCAGTTGGAGTTGGAGGCCGATTTGCTGATGAGAAACTCGTCGTAGTCGGGCTCGTCGCGGTACTGAATCTGCAGCACCACTCCTCGGCTGGTTCGGGCCAGAACCGTCGCTGTGTCTGTGGTATGTTGGTAATGAATGTAATCGTCGTCGGATCTGACGTTGCCGAAAAAAAACGAGCGGGCATCGGATTTCGAAATGTACGAGTCCGGTCCCGAGTCCGTGCGCAGATCCACAAACGACGAGGACGTCTGGTCCCAGATCCCCCGGTCGCAGTAGTTCCACCAGTATCGCGATTTCCGCTGCATGTCGCCCTGAAGAGCTGTAAAGTCGTCTGGAAGTGGCTCGTTGTAGTGGTCGTTGATGCGAATGTGTTTGAACTCGACAGGAGACGTCTCGGGATTGTAGTTGTCGGCCAGAGCCTGCCACGAGCTCCAGTCGCTGTGTTCCAGGCTGAAGAAGGGACACTTGAGCAGCATGGCCCGAATGTCTCGCAGAGCAGCTCTGAACGAGCGGGAAGTTTCTGCCAGAGATATGAGATCCCGCGGCTCGAGGTAGCTGCACACGATCGAGAGTAGTTCGGGCGGTAGCATGGGTTGGAGTTGTAGGTGCTTAGTTGTGGGATGTTCAGACCGTTGGGACGCTGCTGCGGTTGTGCATCTCGTGCATCGATCCTGCACTTTTTTCACTAGCGAGTAGCAACTTAAGTGGGAGGCGAGGGGGGCGAGAAAAGAAGTGACTAGATTGGCGAAATGGCCAAAATCCAGCAGATTCAACGGTATTTTCGCCGTTTTTGTCTCGATTTTGCCCACATTTGTCCCCCTCTTTCTACCACAGCAACTCGTTCTTGCTTTCCTCTCTCGGGGATATTAAACCATAGAGGAAATGAAACCCTAACCTACGACAGGAGGGATTTGGAGAGGGAGGAGAATGCAAAAAGAGGGATTAGACCGACTTCTTGCAGTACCGTGGCTGGCGTCGAAAGAAGTGATTTTTTGTCTAGTTTTCTTTTTTTTCTTTTTTCTGTATTTTTCGGGAGTTTTCTGAATATCAAAAATCGTACTTAAACAGAATAAAACAGCATGTGCGAAACTGGTACTTTTGTCAATCAAACCAGGTTCTTTTTTCCGACTTCTGAAACATGACCAAACACCAACTAATCAGTTTCCGCAAGTCGCACTTCCCCTGGAGCTACAGCAGGGTTCCTGAGATGGACCCGAGCGTTGAAGTGTTTGAGGTGTTTGGAGGAGGAATCGGAAAAAGCAACAAAAAACTGAAAGGGCTGAGGAGTGCATTCGCGACTTGAAAGTGCTGCTCAGAGGGGGTATTACAACGATTGGGTGCCTACCGCGAGCATCCTGACCCTCTAACGCCAGCGAGGGTGTTGACAGAGACTCATGTGAACCATAAGGGCGAGACTGGTTATGGAATTTCGACAGAGGTGAAAACTGAGAGTTGAAAACTTGAGAGTTGATCAAGTGTTTCTCTTGCTTACAGGCGATAACTAATCCCACCCGAATCCTGATCTCTTTATTATCTCGTCAACAGTATCTCAACTCCAGTGGATTCCGATGAGAGTGACCATGAAACATACAGGTCATTGACTGTCCCTAGGATCAGGCAGACGGTGCTAGACTGAAGATGAAACGGATCATCTAGTCTGAAATCTCTCGCTGGTTCATCTGTTACCATAGGCAGCTTTACAATACCAAAATTCGTCGAGTTTGCTGGCTTGCGTCCACAGCTCCAATCTCTATAGCCCCCAATCAACTGATCAGCCCCCTCCAGGAAAAATCAAATCCCTTTGATATAAAACGACTGGTATTTATGTCACTTCTCCATCCTCAAGTCTTCTAACCCTGTCTCAACATGAGACATGAGCTACACCGTATGCAGGTCCCATCGTAGATCTTCGTTGATCGTAGTGTAAGACCAAACACAGCAGGGAAGAATGATGGTGATGGAAAGCAATTCGTATGCAAAAACACAGCCCATTCGCTACGCTCATGAGCTGAGGTGCAAAAAGATTACAGCACCCAGGATTCTCGTATGGTCTCCCACTACAATACTAACTGGGCTCTCTGGTGCTTGACTATGGCTGATCGGACGGGAAGCCGTATTTTCACCAGGATATGGCCGTAACCAACCTGCGCCGACCCGGAATCGAACCGGGGGCCCATCGATGGCAACGATGGATTTTACCACTAAACCATCGGCGCTTTGGAGGTATTTTTGGCCGGAAACTTGGCTTACTAATGCTTGAAAAAGTGCCCCAAAATTTTTTCATTTTCTGGCTTTGGCGGGGTATTTAGAGAAGGGAGAACATAATTGAATGTCGGTTGATGATCCAAGTAGCACGCTGAATCACTTTGCTGCTGATTCTGATGATTCTGGAGACGGTGTTGAGACGTTGAGGTATGCACGTTCAAAATGCCATGCTTAAAGTGAATGAACCTGGCAGTTGTCTTCAGGAATAATTAGACCATCAAGAGCTGAAACTGAGCATCAAAAGCAGTGATTCTTTCGGCAATGTGCTTTCTATTGAAACAGGTTCCAGATATATGTTTGGACAACTGGTGTTATTCTGTTTGGTTCAAGTACGCATGTCTAGCTTGACAGTAGGGCATACAGCTACTGTACTTCTATAATTAAGACACATAACACAAAGTAAAGGCGTCATGAGAAGTATAGAGGTGTAGCTGAACCTGAGCCACTACCGCTACCAAGTCTACAAGTACAAACATGTCTCATTGTCAGACAACCATCTCAAAAGTGAACGAGGAGCTCAATTTCTGTGAGTCGGGTGCCAGAAACACCACAAACTACTAATTCAGCGTCTGCTCTCCATTTCCAGACGAAAATTCGCGCTGAAAACGCTTTTTTTACAGCACTGAATCCCCCACTCGACGACCGACTCTCATAGCAGCGGATTTAGCTCAGTTGGGAGAGCGCCAGACTGAAGTCATTCTTCGGTCAGAGTAATCTGGAGGTCCTGTGTTCGATCCACAGAATTCGCAGTTTCTTTTTGGCCCGTTTCCGAGCATCTTTGTGACTTTTTTGTCTCTCGGAGAAGTATGGTGCAGGTTGGAGACATTACATCGTCGATTTTTTAGGGTTTGGGAGGTGGTAAAATAGGGTTTATGGATTTATTGACCCCCACTACCCCCCAATTTGGACCGAACCTTATTTAAGAACGGTGACACAAAAAGAGATACCTTTACCGGTACTTGTACGAAGGTATTCAAGATGGCTTTCTGAGTGAGGAAAAAACACTATCGACTTGTGACTGCATTTAACTCTATTGGAACACTCTAAGAGGGTGCGTGTTCGATTTTCGCGACTTTCGAACACCCTGACCTTAATTCGAGATTCTACGATCTTTGCCACGAACTCGCCGAATATCAGGACAGCGCTCAAAGTAATGACACCACCAGAACCCCCGCATTTTGGCGATCATTTTGACACCAACATCAATGCAAAAGTCCGCATGCGTCTACATTGTGAAGCTCCTTCTCGCGAAGAAGGCTCCAGACTACATTTGAACAGGGTGTATCATATAGAGTATGTGCTCATATACCGCTCGAAAACGGGACATGAGCACATACTCTATATGATATCGAATTACGACTCTTCATTAATAACAACAAGCTACTCCAGACCCAGTCCCTCGAGCGAGAGACCGAGACTGGCCATAGAGGTACCCTCACGCATGTGGAAGTCGGACGACTCACAGTACATGTCTCTGTCGTTGGCGTCTCGGATGAGACTCTGCCACTTTTCGTTGCTCACGAGAGTGCTGGCGTTTCCAATGATCCACAGCGACGCCTTGGCTCGAGTGATGGCCACGTTCATTCGTCTCACGTCGGCCAGAAAACCGACAGTGTGGGCCGTGGGATGAGCTCGGACGCAGGACATGATGATGACGTCTTTCTCTCGGCCCTGGAATCCGTCGACAGTAGCAATTTCAAGCGTGCCTTCGTCAAACGTCTTCTTGTCGTATCTCTGTCCAAAGTGGAACTTGAGCTTCTCGACCTGTTGTTTGTAGGGAGACACGATTCCGACTTGCATCTGGTCTCCGCTTCCCGAGCACTGCAGAACTGCAGAGAACAACTTCTCCGCAAACTGGATCTCTGCAGTGTTGTAGAACGACTTGTTGTCTCCAAACTGGTGCTTTCCCTCGACGTTAAAGAACCGGTACGGAGGCAGGTGTTCTCGGGAGTGCCACTGTCGGGCCGTCTTTGTCTTCATTCCCGGCCCGTCTTTGAGAATGTTGTCGTAGAAGACTGCTCGGGGGAACAGAGAAATGTCGGGGTGCATTCGGTACTGGGTGTCGAGAGTGTGCATGGCTTCGGGATGGGCCTTGAGCATGCGAACAAACAGCGACTTGTCGTAGTCAAAGTTCCCAGCTGGAGCTGACAGCACAGTAGGAGGCAGCTGCTTGGGATCTCCTACCAGAATGACCTTGGTGCAGTCGTACTTGAGTGGAATCAAAACCGAGGGCTCCGTACACTGGCCTGCTTCGTCAATGATGACTGTGGGGAACTTTCTGCCGCTTCCCTGGACGTCTGAGCTTGCTGATCCGGACAAGGTGCAGCAAAAAACGTCGCTCTCCTTGAGCATCTTCTTGGTGAACGTTTCTCGGCGAGTTCTGGCCTTGTTTCGACGATCCCACAGCGTCTGACGAAGACTTGCGAGCTGGGGACGAACCTCGGCAATCTCGTCTTTGATTTTCCCGATAGCCGACTTGGTGCCTCTGATGGAAGCCTGGGCAGTGGAGCTGGTGCTTAAGAAAAGAAGATCGAGTTTCGTGAACAGCGAGTTTTTGGAGCTGTACAGAGCCTCCATTCGACTCTCCAGAGGACGAGCTTCCAGAGCCAGAGCGTCGGTCACAGCTTTCTCTTCGGCTTCAGCTCGGTTGAAAGCAGTCATCATGCCTCCCAGAGTCAAGTGGGCGACTTCAGGATCGACTTTCTCCTCTCTGCCGATCCGCACAATCTTGTAGTCAAGCTCGTCGTCGAGGAAGTGCTTCTCAAGCCGCTTGGTGAGCTCGTCAACGGCTGCATTCGAAGGAGCACAAAACATGAGAGGTCTGGGACCCGAACCAAGCAGTTCTCGAATGATCGAAACAATGGTGCTCGTCTTACCTGTTCCTGGAGGTCCCTGGATCAGAGAAAAACCTCCTCGAGTGTACAGAGAGCCGTAGACGGCCTGAGCCTGCGACTCGTTGAGCCTGCCCTTGTACTTGCTCTGAAGAAGCTGGACGTCGTTTACCGAGCCTTGAGGGAATGGAGAACACTCGGCACGCAAGATCTTGGTCTCTAGAGCAAGCACACGGAACTGCAGAAGAGCAGTGAGCTCTCGTTCGGCAGTAGACATGTTGGTAAGAAAACAGCACACCCATCGGGAACCCACCCGCAGATCGTCTCGACGAGTTCGAATCCACACGTCCAGCTTGCGGGTCTCTTTGTTCCAGCTAATTTCGTGGATCTTGCCCAGACACTTGGCTTCTCCACTTCTGGGAACAGTAATAACAACCAGTGTCGACTTGAACAGCTCAAAGTCGTCGATATCTTGCTGAGTGGCCGGCATACAAATCTCCGTGAACATCTCGTTGTCAGCTCCAATCTGAGTCTCCTGGATTTTGAAACCGAACCCTCCATACTTCTTGGCCTTCTCCTGGTCCCGGAACTCTTCAAACACTTGACGGACAGAGGCGTAGCACTCCAGCAAGTTCAGAGGCTCCATGACCCGCACATACTCAGAGGAAGACTTGTACTGATCAAGAGCAGCTGAAGCTCCAGCAGTCTTGGGATGAATGTGCTGGAGCTTGTCGAGATTCCACTCCAGCAAATGTTCGTAGAGATAGTCGAGAGACATGTCGATGGACATCTGAAAGACACACTCACGGTCTATATATCACTCTAGAAGTCTTTGTCTGGCCACACTAAACTGTACTCCACCTGGAAAGAGATAATAGGTCCATGTCATCAACACCGAACGCCTCCAACACACCCAACCGGGACATAACATTCAATATCCCGTATTCGCGTGTCAACAACGAACTTACTCAGAAGTCTAGGTTTCGATGACTGTTTCAGAAGATGCAATTATTTGCTGAAAAGTTCTTCGGACGAGTGTTCAGGTTGCTGTAGAGATATTTCTGCTCCATATTCGTCGTCCAGTGAGATGCACACGCTTCCTCATCTACTCCATGAATATCCACTCCAGCCTAAGAGCGAAAACCCAAACTATACGCTCCAGATTCTCTAGATTCCGATCTAGAAATACGTTTCTGCTAGACTGGTATTTGCCACTCTTTCTCGTCACAATATTATGTGCTGATCTAGCCTGAAGGGGTGGTCTGGACGAAGGACAAGTTTCTAACAGATGACGCACGTGGAGTGAGGAGAAGCCATACAGATATCTCTTGAAGAAATTGACAAGAATTTTTCTACCACGGAGAAATCAATTCATCTAAAACAGTGACCTCAGACTTTTCACAACTTGACTTGACCGTTTTCTACATTACCAACATCCTTCCAACGTGTCTCTTCAAAACGCTTTTCTCACGCTAAACTCTACAAACTACGCCAGTTCAGGCACGTTCATTGTGACTTTCTAGCACGTTTACATGGCTCAACTCAACTGCAGGGTAAGATGGACTCGTAGGGGTTTTTTCGTCTCTTTTTTGTATTGGCCGAAATGTCCACTATCTGCAGACTGTGCACTATCATGCAGTATCGATGCATAGTTTCATCGACCTTATTTTGGGGTGTTATGGATATAAGCCATAAATGAGTCAGTTTCAG
Source organism: Yarrowia osloensis (assembly GCA_900519015.1). NCBI lineage: Eukaryota > Fungi > Ascomycota > Dipodascomycetes > Dipodascales > Yarrowia > Yarrowia osloensis. The sequence continues at coordinate 69,915 of ULGU01000004.1, forward strand.
CGCAACGAGAGAAACAACAGTCATTCTAGATTCTCCTCGTTTCTATGATTAATTTGATACCAATATTGACTTATCTGCAGTCTCAATCATTATTTGCAAGGGCATTGAGAAACTTGTATCTCATCTACGCTGTATAATACTGTAGGCATACGTTAACATTCATTACTTAAGACAGTGGAGTCCAGCTAAAAAGAAGCATCCTCAAGAGTCTTGAACTTCTTGAGGTACTTGTTTCCGGTTCCGTCGACCAGACCCTTGTTCTCGGCCTGGAGCAGGTGAAGGTAGAGTCCAAAGGCGGCGTCGTCGTAGTTGTGGGTCTCCTCGTTCTTCTTGACGGTGGCCCGGGCCTCGGCAATGGACTCGGCAGGCACAACCTCGACGGTCACGCCCTTCTTCTTGCCGTAGATCTCGTAGTACTCTCGGAAGGTGTACTCGCTTCCAGAGAGCTCGAGAACGTCAGGAATCTCGGCAACGGGCTTGGAGAGCACCACGGCGAGAGCGGCGGCAATGTCAGTGACGAAAGTGGTTGACCACTTGGCGTCAGGGTTGATGGGGTTGGCCTTGTTGGTCTTGGGGTCCAGTCGCAGGAAAGACGGGTAGTTGACGGCAAACTCGCCGAAGACTCCGTTCTGGACAGCGACGACCTTGAGACCCTTGACGGCTCGAGCAGCCTCAAGATGGTGCTTCTTCAGATCCAGAAAGTGGAAATCCGGGAACTTGGTGTAGTCGACTCCAAACTCGGAGGGCACGTAGACCTTGACTCCGGCGGCCTTGACGGCGTCCAGAATGCCGGTCCAGTTGGCCTTGACCGACGCAATGTTGAGCACCACGTCCACGCCCTTGAAAATGGTCTCCAGCGAGCCCTTCTCGTCGGCAGAGCCCTGCACGTACTTGACCTTGTCCGAGCTCTTGCTCTTGGAGGCGTCTCGGGTGACGACCAGAATGGGGTACTTGTATCCCGGGGCGGCAGAGAGCGCGTTGATGAGAGGAGTTCCGAGCACTCCGTTGGCTCCGACAATAGCTACTGTGGTCATTGTGAAAGGTGTTGGTGGTGAGTTGGTTGGTGGTTGGAGAGTGTGTTGATTGAAAGGTGAGTTGATGGTGTTCTCGATGTGAACAGAAGCTGTGAGATGATACCAATTGAGGCACCTGTCATCTCCTATATATACCTCTCGGTCTGTGGCTCAATTGAGTTTAGATCAGGCGCGGTCGCCGTCTGGATCGCGTAATAGCAGCACACCAGATGGATAACAAATCTTGTCTGGCGTCTGACCAAGCAGTCTTACCGTGCGCGGTTAGCGAGAAGGGGGTGGGTGGATAATTCAAACAATTCAGAGAAAATGAAAATAAATACAGAAAAAACACAGAAAAAATGCGGGGTGAATTTGTCAATTTTCTCTACATTGGAAATCCCTCACCCGCCTAATCTCACGCTACCGCTACAGTCTACCATCCTAGCACGCAACCTCTCTCCACTATGAGGATTGTCGTATTCCCAACGGGGGAAAATAACGTTTGCTTTTGTCATGCGGATTTCTAATGCTTTGAAATTGTGTCTGATTACACATCGCTTGGAAATGCGTCTGATAATTGGTGATAGACACAGAAAGCGGAAGAGAACAATGACACAAAAAGACAATGACACAGAAAGGGCGGAATTGACACAAAGAGATGACACGGAAAGAGCGGAATTGGAACAACGAAATGGCACAAAAACAGTGGCAAACTAACTCCCACCACCCTGTTACGCTAGTCGGGTTAGGTCTGCTCCCCTACATGCTTAGACTGACACAAATGGCTCATGTAACCCAGGGCAAAGGTGGCTTGGTCAGCACGTCGTTGAAGGGCAAAAGGTGCGATAGACGTTTCATTCTGTGCACCGCATGAGACGCAAACCGTGATCCACGGAAAGTATGCTATACGCAGGTAAAAACTGGTGGGACGATGCAGGATTGGGTGCACAACCTGGCGACCTGGTAGCCCACTCTCGTATCGTTAGACCCTCTCCTAGATCCGTCTTCCGCTAGACCCTTGTTGGATCTGTCTCCTGCGTTCTAGACTACAAACTGACAGCTCTCCTGTCTCCAAGTGCGGACCTGTGAATACGAGTACTCGTGCCGTTAACCCTGTGAACCCTGCTCAGCTCGTGCGAGTTGTCTTACAGTTGGTGATAGCGCTTAGCTCTATGGGAAGACTATGTACGAGTTCACGTAAATATCCTATTGACAGTGCAGCACGCTGCAGAGATGAAATGAGCAAGTCGACGAATTTTGGTAGTGAAGAGCTGTTCTTAGTACTAAATTAGTCACGGGAGAATTCTGAATCGAATGCATTTGACGCCCTTTCAGTCAGTTCAACCGCTTGAATACCACTGAGAGTCAAGCATCCCAAAAAGCAACGTGAACTGTAAGAGGACACGCGATAGCAATAGGACGTTGTGTTCTCATACAGTAATTTGTCAGCTCTGATAAATCAGTGCATTATGTGATTATAGAGAAAGTTACATGCGTTCGCGGAGGAGCGGAATGTGCGACAATCGTTGTCATTGTGCGAGATCTGCAACTCTTGGAAGACCATCTTGTGTCACACAGAGAACTCACCAATCTGTCAGATTGACTCGACTGACCAACGTTAGACTTGTGTTTAGGTCGATTCAGGGTCACATACAGAAGGATGGATAGTCATGTGACTGTATCAGAGGTGACCCTCATCGGCTAATGTGTTTTAAAGAACTCGCCAGAGGGTCTCTGTTATAGCTACAGTAATTACGCCGTCGAAATCATGAGTGTCAAGAGAAAGACTCATAGAATCTGCTGACGACTGACTTCTTCCTCGGGCTGTGTAAAGTGAAACGAAGAGAGTCCTGAGTTCGAAGCCGCCGTCGCACACCGGTCTCTGAGGATGCCTACAGTGTGATGAGTGTTGTCCTGCAGGAGAGTTGGATACAAGTCTGTCAGAAGGGTTCTGAGAGGTGATGGTGAGATCTAGCAGCTTCAACAACCCCTCGAGTAGAATACCAGTGACACCGCCAACTCCAACATGGTGATTCTACTGAACGACGTGATTCAAGCAGTCATTCGGCAACTACTCATTTCAACCATTTGGGTCAGCCTGGTCTTTTCTTGGAAGTCTCTCCTTCTGCTCTCCGGTCCCAAATGACCTCCTAAACTTCCGTACTTTGGTTCGACAGATGCAGTTTCAGCCGTACCCTGGGTGATGGCACCGGGATGGCAGCCTTCAGAATGTCGAGAGTCTCAGCTCTGACTATCCAAAGGTCGGTCTCTTTCATTTACCGTGGTCATCTAAGACACTTGGGTCACTCAGACTGACCAGACTGATCAAGGCCTAATTAACACTTATTCGAAGTAACCGATGGTACGACTGAATTAAACCACAATCGATTTGACGTTTGTCCCGAGTGAACTTGTACCACGTCTCATCACCCTTCACAATTTACTCATGAAGACTCCAGCCACCACCCCCTTTTGACACCCTCCACCTACGCCTGCCCACATCAATCAATGCTATAATACATACATACCGTCCTAACCGTACCACTACTTTCTGCCCTGCCATCCCCTGTTGATCATAAACCGGTCCAGAGACTCCCAGAACCGCGCCACAATCTCCCGGTCCTTGAACCGCTGTGCCTTGTCGATCCGCACCACCTCCACGTTCCAATTGGTCACGGGAGGAGGCACGGGATCGTTGTTGTACACCAGACAGTAGCCCTTGACGCGCTGGAACAGCTGGTTGGGGTCCGACCACTGGTAGCTCTTGAACTGCCACTCCTGGCCGGTGGTGAACACGGCCACAACACGGTCCCAGTACTCGGGCTTGGTCAGCTTCTCGTGGCTGTCCACCACCACGTACGTGAGCTTGCCCATGTACGGGTTGGTGTGGTTGAGCCGCAGCATGTCGATTCCATACGCCGACTGCGGGTCCACAAAGTTGCCGTCCTCCAGAAAGTCCTTGACGTTGCTGAGCGTGAGCAGCGCCGAGGCCGACGGAGACAGCAGGATGATGGGCTCTTTTCGTTTGTCGTGCGCGTTTGCCGTCTTGGCCGCCTCCTGCGTCGTCGCGGACTTGCCCTTGTGTTTGAGAATGTTGGCGTAGCAGTCCTTTTGCACCGACGAGAAGTCTGTGGGCTTGGATCCACGCAGCATCGAGTTGTGGTCAAAGGGAGCCACCTCGGACGCCAGAATGCGCTCCAGCCGAGGATCGTCCACGTCCATGGCGTCTGCGTCCACCAACCCGCTCTTTGTGTCCCCAGACTCCGTCTTGGACTCGTTGGCGCCTCCCTTGATGGCGTCGACACTCTCGGTCTCGCCCTTGAGCCACTTGATCACATCGGACCGCTGCAGAAACGGAAAATGCGAAATGCCGTGCGTGTTGCAGAAGACGACGTACTGCGCAATGTTCTCGCCGGCCTTGTCCCAGCAGGCGTACACAGACTTGAGATCCTGCGGAACGCCGTCAATCTCCACCCGGGTCGTATCGCTCAGAGGAAACGTCTGCGAGCCTATGGAGAGCGCGGAGGCGTCGGAAATATCGTCCTTGTCGAGCGCCAGCGGCGATCCGGCCGCGATGGCGTCTCGCAGCGCAGTTAGAGGATCCATGGTTGAGACGCAGAGATGGTGATGTGTGATGGAGGTGAGTGGCCTTGAATAACCTTAATGGGGAGATGAAAAAGAAGCGAAATATTCCATTTAAAATAGAGTAAATAGGGAATAATTGTCGGAAAATGGGGAATAAAAGAGGCTGCTAAAGTGGTGTGGATTCTGAGTATTTCCTTTGATATGGGGTGTTTACGTACCTGTTTGCCACTGTACCGTCTGGATCAACAACCTAACGGCAGTGCAGAGAGTGAAATGTGCCTGAACTCAGTGTACCGATACATGTACTTGTATTAGATTAATACATTGTGCTGGAGAGAAAGCGCCAGGCTACGACCTGCCCATCAACCCATGTCCTCCGAGATGGATGGCTACAAAGCCTCCTCGAGACTCGCTCTCGATTCATCCATCACCTTGTGCCAGTCTCCAAAACAACGCAGTTCGATTCTCGTCAGTGACATTGGAAATAAAACTGATTATCGAGCGTCTCAGACACTCATTTGAGCGATGGACTGGAGGAGTAAAATGGGCTTCACGCAAAAAGTGTCTCTAGTCCAGCAGATCCTAGCAGGAAGCGTGGTTCGAAGGGTGTACATGAACTCGTGCAGAGACACTGTCAGAGATGGACGAACCCGGACGAGTGAAAACACCTCGGACGAAGTGAAAGAGATCTTCTCTGTTGAGCTGAAGAGCAAACAGCCGCGTCAGGTGAACTCCGTCAACACCTCCATACGTCAATCCGAAGTCTTCTGTCCAAAGTCACCGCCAAGTGGAGGCTGATAATATGAGCTGCAATTGCCCCTTACTCTTGTAGAAATGTAGAAGCTGCATTGCTGGTATAAAACCACAGGCCGTACTTGACTGTTGAAGAACTGTCTCATAATGACTATGAGCTCGATGAATAGTTATAAGACGCCATCAGCGCTACAGAAGAGCTTTTTCATTACAATGATCCATTTACTAGAGCAGATTGAACAGACTACTTGTAGGACTCCTGAATTATATCGCGTCTACAATCATGACCCTGGATTACGCTCATGAGAGTGTTTACGTCAGCCAGACTAGGATACTACACGCGGCTTAGGCCTGCAAATTACACTGTACGCCAACTACACTGATAAGCGCATTCTCTCGCTACACACATCTTTCAATATGGCAATCTCTGCTACACTCAATCTCTCAATATGGCATATTCTCGCTACATTGAATCTCTCGATATGGGTGACCTCGCGATATGTGCGACATGGTCGCATTCTCTCGCTACGCTCGATCTCGCGATGAGTCTGACGCAATCTCTCGCTACGCTCGATCTCGCGTTCTTTGATTAGTATTAGTACAGCTAACAACAACTACTCTTCTGTTCATCCTCCTCCGTATGCAAATAGACCACGCTCTGTCTCTGTCTCTGGCTGTTATGTTTCTGCTGCTCGTCGGCCTGGCGCTTGTCCAGCAGCTTGGCGATGATGACCTCAAACACCTCCTCCACGCCCTCGTCGTCCTTGGCGGAAATCTCGTGGCAGCACGAGTCGTCCTGCAGCCACTCGCACGCGTACTCCACGCACTGCTCGAACGGCACCTCCCGCAGCCCGGGCTCCTCCTTGACCAGATCCACCTTGGTGCCCACAATGTGCCCACAATGTGTATGATAATGTCCGACGACAGGTTCTGCTTGAGCTCCAGCAGCCACAGATGCATGGCGTCGAACGACGCGCGGCTCGTCACGTCGTAGCACAGAATCCCGCAGCTGGCGCTGCGGTAGTAGATGGGCGCCATGCTGCGGAACCGCTCCTGGCCCGCCGTGTCCCATATTTGCAGCCGCACCGTCGTGTCGTTGACCACCACCCGTTTGCGCGAGAACGAGGCGCCGATGGTCGACGCCTGGCCGGCCTGGAACTTGTTGTTGACGTAGCGGGTCACGAAGCACGTTTTGCCCACTCCCTGGGCGCCCAGCAGCACGATTTTCGCGTCCATCGACTCCATGGCGAGTGTGTTTGTGAGAGAGAAAAGTCGGTCTTTGTGATGTGCAACGCTCTGGAGAGCCACCGCGAGCGTTGTGGAGAAGTGTGTGTGTGTGGAACGCTGCTGACGTTCGAGAGGCGCTCTGCTGTTTAGGTGGTGGGTCTTCCTCAAGCGGAGTTAATGTATATCGCTGTGACCTTAAAGCTAAACCGTGGAGGGGGGGAGCTCAAATTAAAGTGGCAACGGTTTACAAATAGAGGAATGTGTGTTTGTGCACGAGCCTGTATTTTGTAGAGATGTTTTTTTTACAGAGCAACAAATCCGCCCCAGCCTTACATATAAAGACCACGTAGCCCTATTCTTCCTTCCTCTTGCACTCCACTCCAAACTGGGGCTCGCACTAAAATGCTTATCTGAAATGAGCTCAGCGGATGGGAGGTCATTACAGTGTGATGGAGGGAGGTGAAGGAGTAATCTGGTGATTGCGAGACGAATAGCTACCTGATATTGTACTGTATCAGTGTCTTGTGCTCGTACCGGTACTCGTACTCTTACCAGTCACGTCGTACTCACTCGCACCACCCACAACCTGCATGACGTCACAATACATGTGTGGGGACTCCAACATTCCAAATAGGAGAAGGCTCGCAGCCTCGACGCCCTCTTTTTGCGGAGCCCATTCTGAGAGCGGCCTGGGGATCAGGGGCGGCATTTGGACCACAACCCTGCATCAGCCAACTGCCTCCAAGTTGCCACCGCGCCGCTAATTAGCCCGAATCAGCTGATCCGTCCGAACGTTACACACGTGCAGACCGCCCGAAATCAAACAAAACAGACCCCAGACAATGGGGCGGAAGTGAGTCTGCTGGCGCAAAACAATGGGCCCCGAAACAGTAAAAGTGAGACAGACTAATTAGCTGGAACCGGGAGGTTGCATCGCAGCGTGGGGTACAGGATGTGCAATGTACGAGAAGAGGATCTGCCTGATTGTCTGAAGAGCGGACCCCGAAAATATGCCGGCTGGGGATGCAGGAGGCGAACACACCAAACGCGAACAAACTGGAATCTCGAACGAAGTGAGAGATTTTGTTTGTGCGCGGGTGGATGTGAACGTATTCCATTATGATCCAAATCCGCACAGCCCTCTATATCTACGCCTTGTTTACTTATCACTGTGCCAAATCAGACTGTCTCGGAATGTGTCTCACGCGTGTTTTGGCTCAACTAAAATCTAACCGTAACAATAAGTAAACGCGTTTCTTGTACTTAACCAAAAATGGAGCCAAAATCGAGCCAAATCAGCCAAATGCCTCACTGCCATTATAACAGGTCAGTATGAGGCACGACCTCTGGGCTGGCTATTCAAAAATAACCAACGCTCGGTCTGAGTTCAGACAGCCCCAAAACGCGTCTCCAATCGCGACTGCAAAAAAAAAAGAAATCGACAACTGCAGGATTCGAACCTGCGCGGGCAAAGCCCAACAGATAGTACGATTATTCGAATCTGTCCCGTTAACCACTCCGGCAAGTTGCCCACTCGGCCACCACTGCGACTTTCTTTCACGTGATAAAATCTCGGGTCGCAACTGTGTAGGCTTGGTCACGTGAGCGGCGATTTTTTCAACAAATTTAGTGGATTTCCGAAGTAACTTTCAACAAAAGTAGAAAAGTGGGAATGACGAATTTGGAATGGTGGGGTGTTACAAAGGGTACTAAGTGGTATGTGTCATATCTATAGGCGCTTTCAATACTATCTGAAGGCATTTCGAGGCTTTGATCCTCGATTTGCTGTTTCTAGGGTGCATCATGGTGTGCCTGTAAAGCAGGACAACCAAGTGACCAGGAGCTGTTTGAAAGTACCGCACAAGTAGCTGATTGACAAAATGGGGAGAGGAGTGGCAGTCTTTTGGGTCAATCCAAGGGATCGGGAAATGACTTCTCGTTCATGACGACCCACTCTAATTCCTATGTGGGGTCGACTTTAACAGCACAACTCTGAATTCTGGAACTGAACAGGTGAATGAGATCAAGTTCCCAGCTTCGAAAAAATAAATCGGCGGGTCTCATGGCTACAAGTACAGTACTTGTACTTGTACTTGTAGCCCACTTCTGCAAGTAGAAAACTTCGTGGTTTTCAATCGTCGATTGTACATTTTTTCCTTACCCACGAACATCTTGGACCGTGCCGGTGAGAGTTCTGACTGTCTCCAGGGCGATATTGGCAAGGCTGTTTACCGCATGAGCTATACCATTGTACTCAGAATGATTCACTTAATCCAATGATATATAATTTTATTTAGCTACAGTAAGAACTACTATACACCTGCTGTACTGTCTTCGTCTGCTGAATCTCACCAAACTCGATCCAACGACGTGAGCACACCAGAGCAGATGTTACTCATCAGCTTACGCGTGCTTCTCCCAACTCACTGCTGCACTCCAAAAAGTCATTGTACAGCCTCTCAAGCTCGCACACCAAACGTCAGGTCTCTAACCAGCATCACCACAACACCATGCAGAAGAATCTTTCAGAGAGGACGGCAATGGCAATAAAAAAAAAGACACAAGCGGTGTTGCTCTTGCGAGCCGTCTCCGATACCGGGAATCGAACCCGGGTTCTCCGCGTGAAAGGCGGAAGTGATGACCCCTACACTATATCGGACGATATCCTGGTTGATTAATAAGCAGGCGTAGTGAGGAAAGAGCAAAAAATGAATTTTTGAGATAAACGGGGTTCAGAGACACAGAAAGAGCTGGAACTGAAATTAAAGATGGACTGATCGCTCGAATGACTTTGCTCGGACGCTCTCAAAGTGATTCTGGACTTATCAATTGCACTCTTGGTGAGATCCTGCAATCTGAACTTGTCTGCTGTAAGAGAACATTGAAAGTCACCATTTCGAGGCTGTATTGAATCAGAAACGTGTCTAGTCGACTTTTACTGATTCCGAAAACACATTGAACACTCGCCCATTTCTTCACACGGAAAAACTACGGATTATTCCATCCTCTGACAGAATCTAAACCTTGGGCGTGAACCGGAATAGACGAAGATCTCGTGAGGCTATGAAAACGCAATAAACCGGTCCAAGAGAGCCGAAATTTCTCAGAAACACATTTCGAGTCACGCCGACGCAAAATTAGAGCCCCAACAGTCCAAATCCGTCTCCTACCAGTTGAGCCATTTTATTTCGGATTTGAGGGAAATTTCGGATATAAGCGAGCCATAAGGTTCGATGAGTCTGGGGCGGATTTAGCGATAGTAAATCAAAGGGAAGAGTTAAAGATTGGCAAAAATTTGTGGAAATAGATAAATGCTCCAACCAAATACTCCGAAAATTTCCGAATCAATTCCATAACTGGTTCTTTTTTTACAATCTCATTACACATCCGCATCTGCATCAGACAAGCATGTCATATGCATCACACCCCGCGGCATTTAGGTATTTCCAGACACTAATTTTTCCTGGAACCTCATCTCCGCCCATCATGTTATATTCCGTCGCCGAAAACACGCCGCTGTCCAAGCTGCCCGAGTTTTCCGACGACTTTTACGCCCTCATCAAGCATCTGGAGTACCACAGCACGCCGGACGCCGCCGACGAGATTTTCAAGGGCACGGCAGGACAGAAACTGGAGCTCACACGATGGTTTGAAGGCAGCAGAGATCGCCAGAAGAATCCGCTCAACGTCTATCTGCTGAACGTGGGCAACGAGGAGGAGGTGGAGGCCCTGGAGGAGGACAACGAAGTGATGTTCAAAATGTTTGTGCGGTGCTCAAACTACAACCGACGATCGCACTGGCTCAGCGAGAAGGACCCCAAGCTCATGCGGCTGGCGGCAATGTACTATCTGGAGCAGGAGAAGTTTCTCAAGAGCCTTTTCCGGGTGCTGACGCCCGAACGAGCAGCAGTCTACACAGATGACGCCAACTTCACCAACTCGGGCGCTCTTCGAGTTCTTAAGCTGCTGCGACGAGAAAACACCCCCGGCATCTTCAGCATTCCCCACGGCAGATTGAGACACTACAGAGTGGCCAAGGCGTTGTACAATTGGCGCAATGGGGAGTATAATCCGTTATTGTACAGCCCGAATTAGGTAATTGCATTTATTTGATAGAAGGAGTTGTTGTGGTGGTGGGGAGGAGAAGATGCTGTAGTAGGGGGGTGTTGAGGAGTGGCATTAGAGAGCTTTATAGATCTTAAATTGGCCAAATCCGTGTGTTGTGATTTGGTTTGAATTTCATCGATTTATTTTAGATTTCTCTGACTTATGTTTAAATTCTTTGAAAAAGCGATAAAGTTCTAAGTAACAAGGTGAGATGAATTTTGTATCAGGAGTAGCATCAGAAGAGTAGGGCAAACACAGTGATATTATCAGATTCAGAATCGCGCTTTTTTTGATTCTAAGGGAATACATTAAACCTATTTAGGGCCTATACATGAAAAACCCCGCACGTCGGGCTCGGATTCGGGTTGTCAGAAGAGTGTCTGGTGTGCGTGCTCGTGCTCGCGGGTACCTCCTTTCCTCGTGTTCCTCCTTGACCGGATAAATATCAACAATCAAACAAAGCAAATAAGCAAATAATCTAGTGGGCGTATCAGGCTGGACCATCCAGGGCAGCTGAGTGACGTATGAAGCTGGAATCGGTGTGAC